>CAJFCX010000088.1:0-44115 GCA_904066255.1 Eimeria sp. OTU-X | reverse complement strand
GGGGGAGCTAGGAATATTTACATTTTGTTAATACGAAAACTGGACCCCGCACACTTGCAAACCCTCGGCTTTGCGCCCGACGCGCCGATAAGCTGTTTAACTGGAACTTATTGTCGTAGTTCATGCAGACAAGCCATGACACCTTCAATGGAGCTTCCTATTTCCACTGCACAAGTACGCCGATAGAGGTGAACCGCAGACAGTTGCAGCCTCTAGCTACAACACCGTAGAGCCGACTTAGGTGCATATATTTTGCACTATATACCAACAGTGGTTCTCCTAATACCACTGTCTTCGCACTACGAATGTCGACTACTACTACCCATTTACGTGGTGCGACCAGCTGTTAGGCTTAAGAGCAGAAAATATTATAGAGGAGAAAGACACGAGTCCGCGAAGATGACAGCCTCTGGGGCTGTGGTATTATACACTGCTGGGGCAGCACAGTATGCCGGCTCCCCATGTTCAACCAGGTTTGGTAGGGGTGCGAGGCTGCTTGTCGCAAAGAGCACTTGCTGCTCCTCTGACCTCGACAACTCCCCAAATCGAATGGCTACAGCTTAGGCTGTCACCTCCAATATGCTGCAGCGGACTGCAGCTCATGATGCGGGAACCTCAATCGCGCCGGAGTCAATCTCCGCCTGAACATCGGTGGGTGCCTTTCCGTCAACTGTGCAGCCAATTGATGCGCTGCGGGGGGAAACAGTGGAACACATCAACACACTGATTTTCGGAGAAAAATGCAATACGAACAAATGGGCTGAAACTTCCGGAGGGAGCCGAAAAGCGCTACGCTTACCATGTGCCCAGAATCTCCTTGACGGTACCGGAGAACTCGTGCGCCATGGACTTTGTCCGCATGGTGCGGGAGATTTGGTAAACTTGCTGCAACGTCAGGTTCCCGTTGTGCTTGATGTTCTTCACCTTCTTTCTGTCTCTGACGGGCTCCTTGAGCTCCTTAATAATCAAAGAGGAGGCAGAAGGCATCACTTCCACCGTGGCCTGACGGTTTTGCACCTTCAAACAAACCGTCACCTTCAGGCCCTTCCATGCCATCGTCGCCTTTGCAATGTCATCGCCCACCTTCTTAGGGGACATACCTGAAACGACAAACCACAGTCACCAGAACTATGAACCCCAAGGTCATAGCGAGGCCTTGTGTCCAAAAGCACCACACCGACTACAGCTGGGGGTTTATCATGGATTACAATTTAGTTTAACCATGGGCTAGCAGCCATCGCTCTACAAAAACGGGTGAATGAACGCACCAAGAGGGCCGAGCTTCGGGGCCAGAACAGAAGATGCGCCGACCTCACCGCCAGTCTGGCGGAGGTAGACTGAGCAAATCGCACAAAGGAGAAAAACACAAGCATGCAGCAAAGCAACAATAACCTCAAATCTGCTTACAAGAAACTGTGCTAGTAAGAGCGAACCAATCACAGCTGCTACCAGAGGCAAGTCACACAACGACTTGGCTCGAGCATGCAAGTCACGGAGTACGCATAGACGGGTGAACCTCGGAGCATTCTTAGATATTCCTGACACCAATTAACATTCTAGTTTTTTCAACAATATTCTCGTTGGTTTGGAAGGAAACGAGAGATGAAGGACAATACGCGACCACAATATGAAAGGAGTGGGGCGGCGGACTGTATTTGATCTCGTTAGGGTCGAATTTCTTGGCCATTTTCACGAGGTGGTCTTCCTGCCGAAAAATGCCGCGAAAATAGCCACAAAAAAGACGCCCCACAGGAAGAAATCACGTAAGATCTAGGCAACTTTTTCCGAAGAGGCCCCCAGAAACGACAGTCTGCCGCTGGGTTGGCGGCTGTTGCCAGCCCTGAGGATTTGGGGCTCCTGTTGTGCTGGCTGCTCCTGTCCCTAGAAGGACTGCGGGACTGACTGCATGCAAGCTAAAAACAGAATTTGTTCCGCTTGTATTTAAACTTAAATGGCTGTGCTTGTAGTGTAAGGCGAATTTGGATCCGTTTGAACGGAGACTTGGAGCTGATGCTTGCGTTTCAACAAACTCCACTTCAGGTGCGCAGTGAGCTGTCAAGGATACACCACAAATGTATCGTACTCTGTCCAACTCTTTCAATGCTGTCTGAAATTGATGCGTGAAACGTTAGCTCGCTATAATAGACGAACTGTAGTCAAGCAAGAGTTCCCAACAACTGTCTGCTGTAACACGGTTCTTTGATTCTTATCCAGGCACTGTCGTGAGGTGCAGATGAGCCAAAATGCCTACAGCGAAAGTTCCTTAAATGTAACTGGCATATATTTCCAGCATCCAGGCTTCCTGAATGCAGGGGTTCACGACTCTCTAGTTGCGGGGTGTAAGGCAGCGAGGCATCAGTTGCAACACACCCTGTTGCACCTCGATGCGCAGGATGACCGCGAATGCAAGCAGACGGAGAGCCACATGGATCTTTGTACAGATGCTGCAGACAGTTGTTGAGAACTTTACCTTAGGCATCACCTGTTTGCTTAGCCCCTGTTGGCGTCCATGTGCCCACATCAAACAAAGCTGAGGACCGAATGCGTGCGTGTGTGGAAGGCTTGTTGGAAGGGCTGCAACAAGACGCATCGCGATTCTTGATTGGCCACCCCCTTTTCACCACCTCCAGGAGCTTGAGTTGCAACGTCCAGGAACAATAAAGATTGGGAAGGGAGTTCAACTGCCTCAAGGTATTTGGCTCCGTTGCAGGCTGCAGTAGTCGTTGGATAAACTGGAAGCCCATCGATAGGCCTAGGCTCACAGCTTCTTTCTCCAGGGGGTTGGAAGCAACCAAAATCATCTGTGCCGGAGGGCGGTCTACTCCACCCCAGTCAGTTGACCCGAAGGCGCAGCAAAACAAAAATATACGTATATATAAATACGCAACAAATAATTGAAAACGATCTCAAATTTTTTAAATCTCATCCGTTTACTTGTTCCGGTTCTGTCCACTTCTCGGAACCTCGTGCGGCTGAAGCATGCATCCTAGAGTACAACGCACGCCAACAGAAATTATATGTACATAGAAGGGAATTGACGGAAAAGGATGCGTATATGGAAGTTTCTGGGATGCTCAGATACTGGAGGAGCTCTTTGCTGGTATAGGGTTTACTCGTCTTCTTCTCCAAAAAGCACCAGACGAGCTACAATTGCTATTGTCATCTTTACGGAGGATCTATGCGTGAGCAATGGTACTGTTGTTCTAGAGCACATTCACAGTACGGAAACATTCCCTGACGACCTGTGATGTAGACTGGAAAGGGAGCCGGCAACGGCAAATCTGGGGAGGCTTGAGCAAAGGAAGCTATCGGTAGAACGCTACATCAAGAAGTGACAATAATTCGTGAGCAAAATTCCAACAGCGGAGTGAACACTTCTAGATCAACGGTTCATCACAAACCTTGCCTTTGGAAAAAGACAGCATGTGGCGGGCTGGTCTCCTGAAAGGGAACTAAGAGGTGAAAGGATTGATGTCGGAGACACTGGAATATTTCCGCACAAAAGCGAACAAAACGGCCCCTGGTGCCACCCATATGATCCCAGTACTATGAACTAAGACTTAACTCAGCGCGTCCAGGGGCACAGCTAAACAATGAGGGGAAAGCCAGAACCTCCAAGAAACGACTGGCTTAGGCTTCGTTCCTGGAGGTTCTGGCTTTACCCTCATTGTTTAGCTGTGCGCCTGGAGCCGCTGACGGAACCGCAGGTGATGGCAGCCTCGCCTGCATATCGTCCTCGGGTCAACTCTGTGGCTAACCGAGTTCGCCTTAAGGGACAGGGCTTACTAGCACAAATTGACAAAGGTTACGTGACGAATATGATGCTTGTGTCAATGGGGAGAAAGTGCAATATCCCAGCCCAGTATTGGCGCAATCAGTGCCTCTACGCTTCGCGGATGGCAGACAGGACACGCAGACTCGAGCGACTGTGAGATAAAGTGCTATATTAATTCAGAGGTCTACCATGTTGGCATGACACGGGAATTGCAACACCATTGAGGTATTCGTGCGTAAAAGCAAGATAGAATGCAGCGCTTCCGACAAAATTTGCACCCCTGTGGTAAAGTGGAAGCAGGGTCACAAAGAGAAAAGAGCGAAGAGGTTCTTAGAAAGGGTCGAGGTGCTGTGCGAAACAGCGGAGAAATGCGTGCATTTCGTTGTGCCTTTTTTGCAGCGACCTCAGTTGGGGCGGTCAATACAGTTTAGACCCAAGGAACACGAGAAGTGAAAGTAAATGAGGGGAAGGTTCTCAGATGTAAAGAATATCCATGAGTTGGTTGGCGCTTAACTGGTCGCGCAATATAATGATCGAGGAATATAGCGGTAATCCAGTTGGTTCACCAGAGGCTTCACCAATAAGAAAAGCATATATGTACCTCGTTCAGCGTCGTGCCGTGCTCCCAGCCGCACAGTTCCCCCCATCAACTGCATGATGCCTTGGGGCCGGCCGGGTTCTCCAAATATAACAAGCTGAAAAATAAGTGATAAGATATACTAAAACCGGAGGAATGAATCCATCTAAGAAAAATTAAGCAGCATCATGACCAAAACACGGGGGTGGTCAGACACTGCTGAGCGGATGCAAAGCGAGAGGAGCAGCAGAAGCGTCAGCAGGCCTCCTCTGCTGATATGCGACCGGAGGACCTAGTTATACAGCCATAAGCGGCACGGGACAGAGGGGGGGCGTGATATGCCTACGAGACGGCGCTTGCAGATGCTGCCTAGTTCGTCTACTGTCGGCTAGACTGTCTGAATTCGGCCCGGGAGAACGGCCGTCCAGTAAGCAAGCAGAAGTCCTGAACACTAGGTTAGATCATCCTTTCATACAGCCATGAAGGCTTGCTTGTTTGCTAATCCACGAGAACCTGTCTCCCACTATCAGTGCATCGCCGTGTGTTGCTTCTGATGATAAGCCGCATCCTCTCCTTCAGTTCCAGGGGCGTGGGGTGCTGCTCTCCGGACACCTGCAGACCGGGGAGCGAGCTTATTCTAGGGAGTGTTCAAAATGTATTTTGGCTTTGCTGCACTTCACATTAGTCCTTTTGTGAAATTAAGGGCTCTTGTTGGAGCTCAACTCTACTGAACTCCTGGACGTCCACCTCACAAGCGTGAAGCTGGAGCGGAAAACAAGCGGCCTGCCACAAGCTGCAATGTACGTTTCCTCAGTTAGTGGTACAAGGTAACACCATAAGCGCGCACAACCATATCCTATTCTGTGCATATATTAACACTGTAGACAATGGATGAACATTCATGACACCATCAATAGCAGGCCTGTGCGCAAGTATAAATACACATACCAGCATCAGACGGTGTATGCTCCAGCGTCCCTTCGGGAGGCCAAGATCCTTGTGTCGCCGAGACCGGGACGCCTGGAGATTGGTATGTAGGCGTGCCGGTCTTGGGAACTTCTCTGTATAATACACTTTGAATTTATTGCGGCCCACACCGGGCAAATGCATAGGCTGACAATCCCTAGTACATTTGTACTCGTCGTTCCCTTTTGCATCAACAACATGGAAAGGCTCTCGAGTCAAGTTCAGAATGGAAGGATTTTCCAATGTAATTTTTTCTGCTTTGCACGCGACCGCGGTGACCACCCATGAACATCTTTACTCGCAGAGGTAGAGATTGGGGGCTTGTCTGCGTGCTGCCTTTAAACACCACAGGGGACTTCCGTGGGAATGATGCAAATCTCCTCCCACTGAAAATTACACCTCAAACAATTTCAAACCTTCATAGTGCATGCTGTGTATCTGTCTGCTCTCTGTGCTCCCGTGGTGGTCTGCAAACCCATTGGCTCTGTTGCGGCTGCCCTGTACATGCTGTGCGTTTGTTGCTGAAACTGAGGATAGGGATCGTCTAGCAGTCTTGAATGAAGATATTATAACACTTAAACAAGCGACTTCCGTGGTATTTAATATTCGAAATCTAGCTTCAAGGGAAGCTTTAGGGATACGTTTTGCCCAGCGGCTCCCCCGATGTGTACCGTTGTCGGTGCCAGTTTCACTATATTCGGTGGGCCAAATTGCTTTCCTTTTTCGCTTTGAATTCTTCTTTTCATCTCATTCACCGGGCAGCTATGACCTTCGATACTAATTCCCATCCCATTACACTCCGCCAAGCCGCTGCAATGGTCGAGGGCGGCTACGAAAAGCCGATCGCGGGAGACTCGTTCATCATGTTTGCATGTTGCCCGTAGAGTTATCCTCCGTTATTCTGTTCAGTGGCTTATCTTAAGAGAATTCGCGTTTCCTCAGCGGCTAATTAACTTCGAGGCCGCCGCTCTGTTCATCTGTCATGTGCCGGCAGGTCGAGCAGCACTACAGACACCGTTGTTGAATGCTTGTCCCGCACACACCGCCAATTCTTCTGCAGCATTTGTCCTTCACGCTGGTACAACCATACCTGTATCCTGCAGTGTCAGCGCTTGGGAACTCCTACCCTCTTCAGAGGGGGGAGTGCTCAGCCACGGGTGCGTTGCTGGGGAAGTTGCAAGCACCTGAGGATAACGCCTGTTATAAGGACATCGGGTGGACTTTGACCTCAGCAAAGTACAATGCTGGAGTCTGTGGTTGAACGGCTGCTCAGCCGCTACCTGGCGCCGTACGTGTTGGGCATTAGCAAGGAGAAGTTATCGGTGGCAGTCTGGAGCGGCAATGTAGCTCTATCGGAGCTGCATGTGAAGCCTGAAATTTCAGACTTGTTGGGTATCCCATTCAAGGTAGTGTGGGGCCGCATAGGAAGGATAACTCTCAACATCCCCTGGGCCAGTCTGGGATCTTCTTCTGTCAGTATCGATATTCAAGATGTTTATTTGCTGCTCGAGCCAAAGCCCATACCGCAGCTGGCGGATGCGGAGTTGCAGCAGCAGCTCCGCAGCGTCAAAATGCAACAGGTGGAGGCTTGCGAGGTACAGCTACAGGAGGTTCGGCAGCAGCTGCAGCAGCAGATGCAGCAGCAAACTGGGAAGGACGCCGAGGGCGGATTCTTTTTCCGCCTGGCCAATAAGATCCTTAGCACTCTGCAAGTGAGCGTCAAGGGCATTCATGTTGCTTTAATGGACCGCCAAAGAGGCTTCCGGGCTGGCGTTGTCCTGGAGAGCCTCTCTCTACAGAGTACTGACATCTGGGCAACCGGGGAAGGGCAGCAGCAACAACAGCAGCAACAACAGCAGCAGGACTTTTACAAGACGTGCGAGCTGACGGGTCTCGCTGCATACTGTGAGCTGCACTACTGTGGGGGCAGCACCCCAGCAGCAGCAGCGGCAGAAGCGGCGGCAGCAGCAGACACATCGGAGTTGCTGCTGGAAGAGGAACCCGAGGTGGACGCGGAGCTGCAGCTGGGTAATTCCCCGGATTTTTCAGAAGGACCGCAGGTACGGGCTTCGCCTAGGGCATCTTCTCCAATGGAGAGCGAAGATGCGCCGCCTGATAAGGAACTTGTTGTTAACCCAGAGCTGCACGACGAGGATCTACAGGCTCCTCCACAGGACACCTCAGAACACCAGGTAGGACAATTTCTCATCTAACCAGCCAAGCGTGGCAGTGATCTGTTTTGCTCCTTCTGCCAAGCATCCTACAGCCGCCGTTTAGGTGGGAGCCTCCGTCTACGCGTGTGTAGCTCGCCACCTGGCCAGCAAGCTACTCAATACTTGCTGTGCTCCAGCTGCTGGTAGTATGCACTCGCTGACTGCCTGTGTGTGCTGGCGTGCCGCTGGACATGAATTGGAATGCAGGAGCAGCAGGGGAGTGAGGGAGATCGAGAAAAGAAGGTGAGCCCGAAAACGCTCTCCGTAGAGAGCCCCATTGCCTCCGCACCGCTCTCGAGGGAATCAAGCCGCAAATGGAAGCGGGAAGGATCATCTGCTGCTCCCCCACCGACGAAGCCAGGGACACATGCAGAAGCATCCCGCGCAGCACCAGCAGGCGGCTTGCCTCAGAGGGTCAAAAGGGGGCGCAGCAGGTACATCTTGAAGCCCCTTCATCTACGTTTGAACATAGCTCATGCAGCAACACGCCAGGAGTTTTCGGCAAGGCTCGAAGTGCTGCAAGGCAGCCACGGAGCAGCCATAGGAAAGTCCCAACTGGCGGTGCTGCTGCAGCTGATGCATGAGGCTGCGGAGAGGCGGAGGCGCTGCGAGCGGCTGCTGCTGCGGGAGGCCCACACTGTGGCTCTTGCCCCTGAGGACTTGGAGAACAACGGAAAGACTCAAAAGGAATTCACTGCGCTGTACGGACGGCAGTTGCAGGCTGAGGAGGGGATCAAGGGCGTGCAGCCCCTCAGCGAGTCAGAGGAAAGGCGACTTCGGGTGCTGTACGACGTTGTGGGCGTCCGTCATGTAAGCAAAACTCTAAACCATATGCCCTTAACCACTAACCGTTAGGCATCCGGATGGCACCTTCAAAAAAATCTGCCTGCAACAAGGTCTGCTTAAGAAGAAAATAACCCATGGCAAATCCGAGGGCCAGGGGTATCTGGACTTATGAGGACATGCCATTGCAGCAGGGGAGAGGGGTGCCACAGGGATAGCCCAAATGCAGCCTCGTTAGTGGGTTCTAGATTCTGTACTGATTGATGCGTGCAGCTTGCCAAGTGGAGGAGCATATGCAGGGAAGCAACAAGCAGGGTGATGGCCGAGACACAAAAAGTGCAGGAACAGAGACAGCCCAAACCGCCGCCGAAGAGCTGGTGGCAGTGGGCCACACGCAGCGATCAGCAGCAGCAGGGAGAGGAGCAGGAAAGGGGAGAGGAGGAACCGCTGATAACTCAGGAAGACATACAGCTTATCATGGATTCTGTGCAGGCAAGGCTCTTTGTTTTTCAATCCGGCACGCAGGGAAACCACACATGAGAAAAGCACACGAGATAGGTGCTAAACAGAGGTGGTACACACACGAAGGAAATATACAGGTAGAGCGACAGAGAGACATATGTTACAAAAGGGCAGAAGGGAGAGGCAGAAACATGAAAAACAGACGGAGTTCCATGGCAGTGAATGGCACACACATCGGCATTCGTTTCCGAAAGTATTCAGCGCCGGTCCCTTTAGCCAAGAGAATTCAAGATGTAGGAAGAGAACCTGAATGTGGGGTTGGGAAATTAGGGCCAAGGGTCTAGGGTTTAGGATTTACGGTTGGGTCAGGATGCGAAGGGCTGCTGTGTCTTCAGAATGACGAAACGCTGCAAGGAGTGGGCCTGCCCTCAAGCTACCACTTGAGCTTTGACTTGCTGCAGTTTCGAGTGTCTCTTGAGGATGATGCTGAGGGGGACCTGGAGGCGTCTGCCGAGGAGAAGGGGATAGAACGCCCCCCTGGTGGACCTCCTGATCTTCCAGAGGACTTTCCCTTGCCCCCGCTCGACAGCCCAACGAGTTCTCCTCCAGATGCTCATTTTGCAGAGGGTGCAGCAGGGACAGGTGCAGCAGCAGCTGAAGATAAGAGAACGGGAGAGGAGGAGTTGTCATTTTTATCGGTGTCCCTTAGCGGCATGCGGGCTTCCTTAGATTGCTGCAACCGCCAAGACTACTCAGGAGAAGACAACGCGGAGTGGGCCTTTTCCTTTTCCCTCGCAGACTTCACAGTGCGACAGAAACAGCACACCCTCATGCACTTCCGCAGCGAAGCAGACAGCAGCAGCAGCAGCAGCAGCGCCGGCTTCGGTAAGACTCACGTGGGTCTGCTTGGAGATACAGGGAAGCTTATCCATTTGCCCTCTGCAATATTTCGGGCTGCCCCTACTTCTCTGGCAGCTGCTCAGTTCTTGCTGCAGCACCGGTTGACCCCACGTGGCAACATCCTTGGGGTGTCTGTACACCTGGCGCCACTTGTGGCCTCGGTGCGCCCAGACATTCTAAAGACGATCTGTGCTTTTTTCGTCTTCGAAACACCCGAAGATATTAGGAGATTGCAAAACGCGGGGTCTGCGGTCTACTCCCAGGAGACGCGGGGAGGTTCAGCAGCAGTCGACCGTGCAGCAGGAGGCACAAATGCAACAGCACCAGACGAGGAAGAGCCCGAACAGCTGCAGCGAGATTTGGGGGCGATGCATGTGCAAGAGTTGGTGGAGGGCTTGAAGGAGAAGGGAGAAACAGTTTACGCTGCTGCAGTGCACCGTCTGCCGGGTTTGCTGCAGCTGGAGTTAAACATAGCGGCGCCCATCTTCCACCTGGACTCCCTAGGTTCAGGCAGTGTCGCTGTACACCTTGGGAGACTAACTCTGAAGACAGACGGGCCTTGTCCCTACGAAGCGCTACGGGCAGTTCTCGAGCTGAACGAGACCCGCCTCCTTTGCTCTCCTAAGGGAGGGCGCGAGGTGTCTCTGCTACGTCCTATACCCATCCGCGTACATCTGCAGGTTGAGGCGGCAACACGCTTCAGTATGGACCTGGAATTCGACGATATATTTATCGAGGCAACGCCTGAGGCAGTGGCGCTACTCCTTGCAGTTCCAGTCTCCCTCGCTAAGTCCGTTGTACGGCCAGCGCTGCCATCTGCTGCTGCTGGCGCTCCTGCCACAACCTATGGTGCTGCGTGTAGAGGAGCTGCTGCAGCAGATGCCCCTCAAGATACGGATGAGCAAAGGGCCCCACGCCAGGATAAGCGGGCCGGCGTAGCAGCGGCATCGGCCCTAGAGACCCTCAGAGGGATCCCAGCGGCTCTGCGAACCACCCAGTCCGGAGATAACAGCAGCAGCAGCAGCAGCAGTAGCATTGAACGTGGGGGTTTTGTGATAGCGTCAACTTGGCGCTTCAGCCGTTGCGGGTTTGTTGTACACCGCAGCAGCAGTACGGAAGAGAAAGGGGTGTTGAGAGCGCAACTGTCTGCTTTGGAGATTACAGTGGGGGCAGACACTGGTGCGGGCACCTGCAATATCTCGGCAGCTCTTCGCGATGTCTTCGTTTCCGATCCATCCACCGAGTCTCTTCTGTTTCAATCCCTAAACAAGCAGGTGCTCCTCACGGTAATCCCGAAGCCTTAACCACAATAATTCTGCATAACCAGAATTACACCCGCAAGCTGAAATTGCATACCTTGGACGGTGGATATTTAGCTTGCATGCTGCAAAGTCGTACGCCGTGCATGGCAGTTCATGTGCGTCGTGTCTTTCTGTTGTTGCTCCTTGCGGACGGAAGGCACTCGAATGTGTATGTTGCTGTCGGTGTGTCCTTGCTGCCCGCAGCCCTCTTGCGAGTCTCCGGTGTCTTCGCAGCCCTCTGCTTCCATGGAACGGTTCAAAAGCGCTTTATCGCATACTGAGACCCTGACGCAGCAACTGGATTCCTTCCAAGATGCCTTAGATGACTCAGGAGGAGGCTTCGGTGACGATCCGGAAGAGAAGCGGGGAGGCGGCGCAGCAGACGCCCGAAGCCTCCGGCTGTCCCTCAACTACAAGAGAGGTGCTGACCCGCAGACTCGCGCCTCCCTCGTAGTTTTGCCCGCCGAGGTGCACTGGAGACAGGAGTCTCTTCGCCGCGTGCTTGAGACTGTCCAGGTGTACAGACATCAGCTGGACCAGCAGCTGGCCACTGCAGCCGCGACTTTCAGCCGTCCACCCTTCCTCTCAGAGTCAGCGTTTGCTGCTTTACAGGATGCCCTGCAAGCAATGCAGAGTTCCCTTAACAAAGGCGATGCCAAAGCAGAGGCCAAATTTGCGTCCGTTATCTCATCCCTTACTGGCCACAGTAGCGGCGGCAACAGTAGCAGCAGCAGCGACAGCGGTGGCGTGAAAGATGACTCCAGCAGTGGAGTTCAGTGGCTTTGTAATGGTCTGGAGGTCGGAGGGGACATGCCTCCTCTAGCTGCCTTAGTAGGTGGCGGCGGGGAGCAGCAGCAACAGTTGAGTCGCGAGTCCAGCAGCACCAGTAGCAACATCGAGGGGAAGGGGCCTCTGCCGGTGTCCGTCTCTCTGGATTTGGCCGTTCAAGGAGCTGCAATCTCGTTCTGGGATGGTCGCTCTGTGTACTGCAGAGTGGGGGTACGAGATGTCTGCGTCTCCCTCGAGTCGTACCCCAATGGAGACTCGGAGACATTTCTTTCTATCAGGCACGCAGCAGTCATCCTCAATGACCGCTGCGTCTTAGCTCCCAGAGAAAACGAGCAGCAGCCGCTGCTGGAGAAGCAGCAGCAGCAAGACCAGCAGAAGAAGCAGCAGGACTCGTTGCTTGTTGCACTGAAGATACGGCAATATGGAGGAGGAGAGCCTGGAACAGGCCGGCCACTTCCGTTTTCCGTTTGTGTGTCGGGACGAGTGAGCCAGCTGTGTCTGGTGTACATACACCAGGATATTCAGGCGTTTCTAGACTACCTCAGAGATGGAATTTTCGACATATTTATTTCCAAGTCCTATGAGGCAGTAAAACAAGCAGCCACAGGCTCGCGGTCGCTCTTCGCTCTTCACATTGACTGCCCCCTTTTTATAGTACCGGAAAACAAAGCTGCTATTCCAGAGCTACAGCAACAGTTGCGTCGAGAGCAGCAACGGCAGCAGCAGTTGTCTCCTCGTCCCGAAAGTGAAGCGGAGTCTGTTGCCTTGGCTGCTGCTTCGGGGAAAGTGGAGTTGAAAGGTCTGGGGCGGTTTCTTATTTTCAGTGCAGGCATCCTGCGGGTTAGCAACGCATACAGTCTCATATCTGCTGCTAAGTTGCAAAATGCTTCCCTGGAGCAGCTTCCCCACAGAGACAACTCCGGGGAGGACCCCGAAGGAGGCAGCATCAACCCGAGGGAGGCTGGCGCATGCGCAGCACCTGCTGCCCAGCAGGAGGATGCAGGAAGTTGCAGAACCGTCTTGGAGCCTGGCAACACCTCAGCCGTAGCAGCAGCAGCAGGGGGTGCTGAAGCAAAGGAGGACTGGGCATTTGACCTGAAGCTGGATTTTTCGGGTATGCAACTGAGTGCACGGGACAACGAAGATATCCCCTTGGGGGGACTCCGCGCCCGCGAGGACAGGGTCTCAGTAGACGGGGAGGTTTTGAAGACGGCCAACGTAGGGGTGCGGCTACAGTGCTCAAATCGCGTGTCTGTGGCTGCCCACACATCACCCTGGCTGCTGCATCTCTCCAGGGAGCAGCTGACACTCTTCCTAGATGTCCTCAATGAGAACATCACGGGGGGAGGGTACGAACCCCGGCAGCCTGCTGCGGCTGCGGCTGAGAGACTTAGCAGTGCCAGCGACAACAGCACATGGGAACATGGACAGGGAGACACAACGGATGCATGGAATATCCCACTACAGATGCCTTCACAGCACGCGGATCTGGAGGTGCCTCTACATGTGGATTTCCAGTTGTGTGTCCCCAAGCTGCTGCTTGAAACATCAATGGGGCCCAGCACTCCTCTCGCTCTAATGACGGTACATCGCATTGCTGTTTTCGCTTCTGCCTCCTCTTCTACTCAAACGGGAACTCAGTTACAGCTGAATGCCACAGGAGATGTCTTTGCAGTTGATGACCTCAGACCGCAAACCGCCAACTATTACCGAAGACTCGCCCACTGCACTGGGGGGCCTCTAGAGGAGCCCTTAGATGGGTCGCAAGATGGGGGGTGCTTAGATGCCCAGGCTGCGGAGGGGGGCGGGACGGGGGACACCGAGTGCTGGAGCAAGAGCGACGCAGATGAAGACGCAGATTGCCTCCCGGCAGTGTCTATGCACCTTGAAACAGGAACGGATAAGGGGGTTGTAGAGGTGGTACTGAGGGATGTGACACTTTATACGCTTGTTGTGGGCTTCGGGGACTTGGGCAAATACTTCTCCACTGCATACGCGTGCAGCACCATGAAACGTTTCCCCAAGCCTCAACCTCTCGTTAGCGAGCAGCAGAAACAACAGCAGACCCAGCAGCAACAGCAGCAGCAGCACCAAGACAGCTCTCGACAAGACTCGCACCTGGGACCCCGAACAGTTTCAAAGTCCGTCGAGGGGAGGAGAGGAGCAGAAGCCCTTCCCACAGAATTCCAGACATGCGGAAGAAGCGGCAACGACAGTACTAATACCACTAGTACTAGCAGCAACTACAGCACGACGATCAGCTTGCGCATCTGCAACGGGCAGTTCGTGGTGTACACGGACATAGAGAGCCCCACGGCACCGTTGATAGTCTGGAGTGGTGACCTGTTTGTATCTCTATTGTCCGAAGGGGTAGTCGTGAGTCTGCAACAGCTGGAGATACAGCACAGCAAAGTGTCACGTCTCGAGGCAGCACCTAACGAAGGCGAACTTGCTGCCAGCAGCAGCAGCAGCAGAAGCCGAAGCATGTCTGCTAGCTATTTGAGGGCCGCCTCAACAGGGCTTGGGCACCAGAAATCTGCAGAGTTGGGCGGCCAGCTGAGCCCCCAAGGCATTCAGCTCTCCCTTGCTGGAAGCAGTCGGCAGCAGAAACTGGCACTTCAGCAGCAGCAGCAACAGCAGGGGGACGACACATATGGGGAAGAGAATCTACTGATAGGGGAGTGGCCTGAGCCCAGTCGCCTCATTCCCTCCATGTTGACTGAAGGGGCGGTGCTACTGTGCGAGGACCTGTCAGTACGGGGAAAGGGTATCTTCCTCGCTGCAGCAACAGACCAGGAGGTGAAGCAACAGGAGCAGCAGGAGCAGCAACAAGGAGAAACAGAAGAGGAGGACGCAGACAGTGACGCTGAAGAGACAGACGAAGAGACGCCACCACCTCCAGCACCCGCCACAGGAGAGTCCAGGATGGCAGCTGTGCAGCGGGCCTTCGCGGGCGCTGCTGCTGCAGCAACTGCTGCCGCGGCTGCTGCTGCCGCTGAGGCCCCCCGTGCACTCTCTACCAGACAACCGAGGCCCCTCACCAGCGCATTGGCATCAGGAGGAGGGACGCAGCAGGCGAACAGATTGACGACGAAGGTTAGAATGCAGCTGATTGTACCCAGTGAGCAGAAAAGAGCAGAAAAGCCCACTTGCTTGTGTATGCGACAGCGTCCTCTTTCCCGTTTGCTCACCTGCTCTCTTTCTTTCTTTCTTTGTCTCTCTCTCTCTCTCTCTCTCTTTCCGTATATATGTTATATGTGCCTGCACATGGACGTGAATATGCACCTAGATATGAATGTGCAGATTGGATATTTACATATATGTGAATGTAGTTGTTTAGATGAGCATAAGAGAGGATTGACAAATCGTCTAACTGATATAGATGCACCTATTGATAGAAGTACACCTATTAGTGCAGATAAACCTACAGATATATATCCATGCCTGATCCGTGTGTTTCCGCGTCTCTGCTCCTCTGTGCCTGTCTCGTTATGTCGCTGTACCGTGTTTTCCTCCGCTTCTGGCATTTCATTCGCCCCTGTCTTAACACGTAGCCTTCTCGGTCACTTTCGCGTTGTTGTTCCTGTGGCTCGTCATCGCTTACACAACCACACAAACTGCAGCAACAGCTGCTGCTGTTGCTGAACCAGCAGCGTCAGCAGAGATACTCATTCGCCCAGCCCCTGCTAGTACAAAAACAATACCGTTCGCAATAGGTGGAGATTGGATAGCGCTTTGTATACTGACTGCTTCATGTTGCGGTAGCAGCAGCAGCAACTATGGCTACCGCAGTGGCGGGGGGAACCGTTGCAACAAGTGCGAGGCCAGCTGCAGATGCAAAGATGACGGCAGTTGCAGCTTCGTTGTAGCTATATTTGAATGGGAGAAGCTTCCTGTATTGTGTGTGTTCGTGTAGAGTTCTTCCTTCGGGTCAGCAGCAATGACATTGCCTTGCTGTTGAATGCTGTACGCGGCCTGAGCTCCGACGGCCCCACAGTTTGTGGTCTACAGGATCAACCGGTCTCCTCTCCAGCGGCGGCAGCAGCAGAGGCAGCAGAACCACAGAACCCCACCCCTAGCAACACCAAGCAGCAAGAGCCCACCAGCCCTGTACACGAGCAGCAGAAGCAGGAGAGTGAACTGTCGCTTGAACAGAACGTTCGGGTGTCTGTACAGCTGGCGGGTGTGGAGTTGCTGTTACTGGACGACCTGCGCGCCTCCGTTGTGCCTTTGCTGCAATTGCAGCTATCTGTGGGCCAGCTGAGGGGCCGGGTGTCTGGACGGCACCTTGTGCTGTCCTTGATTGATCTGCGCTCCAGCTGCAGCTTCCTAAACGTCAAGAGCGGGACGTGGGAGCCCTTTATTGAGCAGCTGGAGCTCACTGTGGTGTACAGACGGGACCTTGTCCTCGAACAGAAACTGAATCTCGCTCACCAACAGCGCCTGACAGGCAACAGCAGCAGCGGGGCCGCTGGCAGCCCAGCAGCAGCGGCTGCTGCTGCCGCTGCTCCCGACCAGTGGACGGATTCGAAGGCAGCGCGGGCGTTGCTGATCAGCAGCTACTCTTCGTTTTTGCTGAATCTCACTCCGCAGCTCTGCCGACTGCTATCTTGGTTTGTCCCATACTTGGTGCAACATCTACAGGAAGGCCCTACAAAAGGCACTGTCTCCTCCCTGCCCTCCCGCACCGCCAGTATTGGAGCATCAGGCACGGGAGCACAGGACAGTAGGTATCCTGAAGGATCTCCAGAATCAGATGATGCAAGAAAAAGCTGGCAGGCAACTTCAGCGCCTGCACAATTCTCGCCGCTCTCCAAATCTGCTGTTGCTGCTGCAGCACGGGGATACGCTGCAGACGCTGCTGCAGCTGTTGCTGCTGCACAGCAGCAACAGAGTAGTGGCGCACCTTTCCGGTACCTCAACCTTACTGGAGAGTTCCTCTATGCATTTACCCTAGTTTCTGAACAGCCACAGCCGGGCCAGCACCAGCAACAGCCACAGCACCAGCCGCAGCAACAGAAGCAGCAGCATAGGCAACTGACGCAGCAGCAGCAGCAGCAGTACGAGGACTCACAATCGGAACAACAGATGCTGCGGGAAGAAGCGGAGGAAGCGGAAGATTGCGAAACCACTGGGGCCGTGATGGTGCTACAGGTTGGGGGCTCTAAGTCCCTTCCCCTGGAGGCGCTTATGGAAGGCAAAACAGCAGAATCCTCTCGAACAGCTGAAAGGAGACAGCAGGTATTCTTTTCTACGTGCGTTCCCGTTACTACAGTGCAGCAAGCGTCAGAAGTGCTGCCCCACGTGCCAAGGACAGAACTCCTCCGCAGCCTCCTCCTAACGCGCGATGCTCAGCGCACAATCGGCGAATTTCTTGATGCAGAACACACACAACCTGCTGCTGTTCCCTCTGCTGGCGAGACGAAGCAGCAAAAGCTGCAGCGACACCCGAGACGCTGCGTCGGGCCCTTTCCTCAGGGAATGCAGGCGGTGCTGGTTGAGGCTATGAAGAGCCACAGCGTCTCCTTACTGCTGCCCCAGTGCACTCAGGAGGAGCAGGAAGTGCCGCCCCCGCCGCTGCAGCAGCAGCGGACAGCCCGGCCAGTGAGTTCGCTGGAGGAGATGAGGAGCAAGAGCAAGTTCGGTGCCGCGCATGTAACGGGAGGTGGAGATACACTGCTGTCTGAGAGCAACCCGCTGGGGGCAGCACGCACCCTCGCCTCTCCTATGAAGCAACAGCAGATGCAAGGGTCTTCAGGAGCTGAAGGGCACCCGTCAGCTGCTTCAGGTAACTGCTAGCCGTGCTGATAGCCTTTGAAAGGATGAGACGAAGGATGAGCTTACCAGAGAGAGGAAGTAGATTGCAGGCATCAGCTGCGCGCTGCATATCAGTGCTGCACTGCCGCAGTTGCTTTTGTTGCAGTTTATGCCGGCACTCCAGAGCACCTAGGATTTTGCTGTTGCATGCGTGTCTAGTGCCTGCCTCCCTGTCTCACTGTGTCCTTCTTTGCGGTTAAAGGCAGTCCGACCGCTAGCCACTGGGCTGCTTTGGAGCTAAAGAAGGACTTTTGGGGGGGAGCAGTGAGAAGAGGTGACTCAAGGCGAGTAAGCAGCGAGCTGGTGGCGCAGGTGCTCAGCCCTCACCCCTCTTACAAGCTAGTTCTGCTGACCTCCACAGTGCTGTTGCAGAACCGTAGTGGCTTGCCGTTAGAAGTGTGTTTCCTGGACCAAAGGCAGCGGCCACTGCTGCTGCCTGCTGCAGCAGCAACAGCTGCACCCCTCAGCGTGCTGCAGGAGCAGCCCGACACGCAGGCGGCTGGGGGAATTCAGTCCTTTCAGGAGGTCACTCTACTGGATCCCCAACTCAAGACTATCCCACAGTGGATGCTGGACAGACAAGAGCGCCAGCAGCAGCAACGTATGCAAGAGCTCGCTCTGCAACAGGAGCTTCTGTGGCAGCTGCAGCGCACAGCCAGCGGCAAGAGTGGCAGAAGCACCAGCACCACCTCCTCCGGATCCCCCCAGCTACGCAGAATCACCACCCAAGGGCGGTCTTTCTTTTCTCCACAGCACCAACCGGAGAAGCAGCAGCAACTGCAACGGCAACAAAGCAAGTTTTCATATACGTTCCTGTTGCCAAACCAGCACTTCATGTCTGTTCCCCAAGATGCCATTTTGGGGGCCGGATGGGTGTTCGTTTGCTTCCGCCCTGCAGCATTTGCTACTTGCAGGAAGGGGGGGGAATTGGGAGAGGTAGGGAGGAACTGCTGCTGCTGCTGCATGTATTCACCCGCGCGCATGCCTGAGCCGGGCCGCGACCTCATGAAACTTTGGGAGGTCCCCTGCGAACACATGCCGCATGCGTGCTTCTTATACCTACTGCGTGCATTTGTACATGCTGATGCCCGAGCCTGTGGGAGGTCACTTTCGTGCGTCCCCGTCTAGACGCGCTTCTTCTTCGCTCTTGTCTCTTCTCCAGCTTGCTATGTTGAGAGCTGCCTCCTTGGATGTGCTGCCATCTCTGCTGCTGCTGGCGTGTTGTGTCTCCTGGGCTTGTTAGGAACCGCTTGCGCCTCCGGATATGGGGCCTTACACTGGCTGGTCAGACTGTATAGACACCCGCAGCAGGGTGGTGGACTGCCAGTGCATGCACTGTGCTTACTTGCCACCTGAAGAGCGCAGCACTGCATCGCTTTCCGGATCAGCAGCTGCAGCAGCAGGAGGCGCAGCAGGCGGTGATGATGCATTGGCTGCTGCGTCAATGGTGAAGAAGGAGAAATGTCTCTTCTTCCATTTGCTTCAGGAAGATCACAAAACGGCGCTGCCGGCTGAACGTCTGCTAAGGACACTGACTGTGTTCCCCGCCTTGACGCTTATGAACGCAACTCTGACGGAGTTGGATGTGTGCATGCTGCCTTCTGCAGCTGCGTCCGGGTCGGGGATCCCCTTGAAGAGGCCGCCACCAGCATCTGCGTTGCAACGGCTGCAACAGCTGCAGCAGGAGCCTGTGTTTCAAGGCATACTGACGAGGCAGTCCGTATTTTATGTGTATGAAGTACCCCCTAGCAGACAGCTATCACTTTGGCTTCGATTCGCAGTTCTCGAAGACGCCCGCTGGTCCCCGCCTCTCCGCAACTTCCTTTTCTCAGAGGTCTGCTGCTGCTGCTGCTGGTGCTCCCTGCCACTTCTTGGACGGCATGTGAACACGGTTGCCGAATATCTGGCAGCATCTGGCACCAATGCCTCTGCTTTTCTGTCGTTTCTGGCTTCTCCCTGTATCTGCTCCGCGCATGTTATTTTATGTGCTTGAACTTTTCCTGAAGCGTGTCGAAGATTGTGGCGTAGTGCCTTCAGTAGCCTTCTCTTTGTCAAACGGTCTTGTGTTTGCAGGAGGGCCTCGTGTCTCGCGTGCAGCTTCCATCTGCGTCGCTGGCCACAGTGGAGTTGGAGGTGCTTCACGACGCAGCAGAAGTGGCTCCGTATGTGCCACTTGTCTCTGCCAAGCAGCTTATTGCTGTTGTCTCTGCTCCCCGTCTCTTCATAGACCGAACGGGTCTAAAAATTAAGCCAATACAGGCGGGCCGCTACTTCCCCGACTTTGGGGGCTACGCGCTTCTAGGAGACTCAACGGTGAGAAAGGGGCAGCGGCTACATCGGTGCATGTGCGGCTAGAACGCCTTGCAGTTCAGTATGAAACTTGGGAGTCCTCCAAGCCTCTTACACTGGTGCTTAACCAGGGACGGTGGGGACCGTTAGGTGTATGTGCCTGCTAGGAATGCGGTCTCTTCTGTTCAGTCTCTGGGTCCCTGCTGTACGACACTGTTAGGCACCTGCGCCTGCTAGGAAAGCTGCCTCTTCTGTATCTGTGTTCCTGCCGTGTGCCGGCGAAACCACGGGTGGCCCGTAGCGATCTGCAGGGCTGTACACAAAGCGCTTATCTTGTGTGTGGTGAACTGTACAGACACCGGAGTTGTCTTTGTTTATGGTGCCTCGTGGCTCTACGCCTGTGGAATGCTGCGCTGACGTTCCCGCTCTTCATGGATTTAGCAAAGCTGAGTTGGCGGCTCCATCTAGCCTGTACACGCTATGCTTGAAGACTGACCAGCTGGCGCTGGCACACACAGCAGGTGAGTTGGCATGAGGTCTCCTTTTGCTGTCTCTGCTTGCGTCTTTCCCCCACCTGCTATCAGAGTACAGGCCTTGGGCTGTCCATGCTGCATCTTTTCTCCTGCTCCCTTTCTATGTGCAATATCTGCGTGGTTATCAGTATGTGCCTACTAAGTGTTATTTCTTTCTACTATGCTGTCGTGCTGTACTCGGCTTTGAGACACAGTAGAGGTTAGCTTTCTACTGTGTCTGGTTGAGTGGAGGTAGTTGCTTCCACAGAGGTGCTGTTAATCCGTTCCTATTTTATTTTGGCTTGGCGGCTTCTCTTTCTATCAACGAGGTATCTGCTTCCATGCTTCCGCAGCTCTGCAGCAGCCACTACGCCCTAAATTCCTTCTTCGCGTTTCTCCTCAGGTGCTCTCTGCCGCGTGGTGTCCCTGGTCCCGGAGTTTCTACTGACAAACTGTCTCCAGCAACCGGTCTACCTGCGACAAGATCGGACGCAGGGACCTCTTGTCGAGGGTACGCAATACAAAGATACCGCTTCCATTGTATGGTGCTGCCGTTTTCTACTGGAACGTTTCTTGCCATTTGCTGCTGCTGTGTGACGTAGCCGCATGTGATGCAGCGAGCACAAGGGGCAAGGGATCGGAACAAATGGCTAATACTGGTGGAGGTGTCACTGCTGCTGCGGTTTCATCATTTTATGGCCCCTATGGTTATTGCTGCAGCTGGTGCATTCTTTAGCGACGAAGGCGAACTAACGTGTGTTTGCTTTTGCTGTTGGGAACATTGACGCATGCAAACGCTGCAGCGCTCGGCGAATCTTTTCTGTGCTACAACTGTGCTGCAGTGAAGCCAGGGGAGACGCACCCAGTGTATTGGCCTCAGCAGGAGCTGCCGCAGCATCTACAGTTCGTTGTTGGGCGCTGCAGCCCTACCGGCTGGTCAGGGCCGGTGGTGGCCAGCGAGGAAACCGCAGGCAGGACGTGGGTGGCTGTCCCATCCAGCAGCTCCAAACCTGCGCAGCCAGGTGAGGGATGAGATACCCGAGACACGGACAGAGGGCTCGACACCGAGTAGCTGTGAAGCAAACAGGCAGACGGACTGGCAGGCACGCACATGTGCAGATACCCACAGACACAGACGGTCATGGAGAGGCATAGAAAAAGTGAGACAAAGTCACATTCAATCAATCATAGCAGCCCTCCAAACCACACTTTTCGTTGCTCCCTGTATGTCTTCAGATGTGTACGCCGTCGATGTTGCCCCTGAAGGGGGAGCCAAGAGCATCGCCATACGGGCATCAGATACCGGGGGGGCATTCGTAGTCCGCAATTGTTGTCCAACTGTGCAGCGCGTGATGGTGCATACATTCCACTCCGAGATGAACAGCAGCAGCAGCAGCAGCAGGCAGACAGGGCGGCCCCCTGAGGCAGACTGCCATTTCTTTGCGTATGAGGGGCAGTCCGTCGTATATGGGTGGCCCTTCCCTTTCCTGTACAAATCCAGGCCGGTAAGCACCAACATCAGCACAGGCAGCAACAGCAACAGTGCAAGCAAGCACCCGCCATCACCAGCCTACCAAAGACAGAAACTCCACAAGCGGCCACCACAACAGGAGCAACACTAGCACTAGCAGCAACGCCGCATGCAACAACGCGAGCAGCACGAACACAACGCGCAAGAACCGCACAGGCAGGGGCGACAACTAGAGTAGCAGCAATAGCAGCACTAGAAAGAGCAGCCGCACGAACAGCAACAACGCCATCCAACGGTGATTTATTCTAGCAATACTCCCTCCCATAACCACGCAGAAATAAAAACAAACACGTCGGTAGTGGCAAGAGCAAGCCAATAGTAACCCCGTTAAAGTAGCGGCACCCCACAAATCAGCAGGCACCACCGAATAATAGCAACATCTCTTCGAGAACGCAGCAACAGCTGCAGGCGCGCCACCGCAGAATTAGAGGGCGCGTGCATGCAGCCGCATGCTCATTGGGAGTTGGTGCGTGTGGGGTTTGGGGATGCATGCTGCAGTGCCAGGTTCTTCTGTGGCTAGACAGCAAAACTGTCGCTCCACGGAGGCCGATTCTGTTCGACATGGCGCATCCGCAGCACAAGCGCTATGAGGTGCTGCTGGGGATGCCGGATGTTGGAGATATCGTCGTAACATCTGAAAAGTTCGGTGATGACACCATCATTGCCGTCCTACCGAAAGATGCCAAGATGACAAGAGAGTTGCTCCCCGCAGCACAACGGCCGCTAGCGCAAAGCACACTGGCAGACGTGGTGAGGGGGTACTGCTGTTGCTGCTGCTGTCCACGCTCTCCAGTATAGAGCTGCGGTTCGTGCATTTGACAGGTAGTTGTGCTGTTGTTGCTCTGGACGGTCCTGCTGCAGTCGGTGCTTTTGCTGCTTGTGTTTTGACTAATGTTCCTTGGAGATGCGTTCCTGGGGGTGGCTGTTTTTTGTGTCTTGGCGACGCCTGCTGCAGCTGGAGAGAGGCCGACGCACACCTGTATGTTTACATACATTCGTGGGTGCATGCTGCCGTTTGGGCTTGTGCGGATGCGTGTGTATGGGCTGCAGATGGCGGAGACATCCTATGCAAGCTTTGACTTGGCTGTGAAGCTGAAGGAGATTGGGGTGTCTTTGATTTGCGACTCCTTGGCTGAGGAGTTGTGTTACGCGAGCATGTCGCAGGTGGCTGTGGGGCTGCAGCAGCGAGGAGACAGAGAAAAAGTTGTGTTGCGAATAGAGAGGATACAAGTAGACAACCAGATGGAGAATGGGAATAAGCCCGTCGTAATCGCCAATAGGGGCGGCAGAAGCGTCCCTTCCCACGAACCGACGGTGCGCACTGTATATACACCCCAACGCTGCATGCAAACGGACAGAAATATACACCAAACGAACAACTCAGCGTGGATTTGGATGGTTGAGGCGTATTGCTAACATGTACTGTGCTTCGGTGCATTGGGGCGAACTAGGCCTACACAATAGACCCGCCTCTGAGGTTGTACTTACTTGAGTAGTGTTTGAAAGCTGTAGAAGCTCAGCATCAAATGTGTTTGCCGACAGGGACTGCATGCATTCTTGACCCTGCTTTTGTTGAAGCGTTTAAGTAGACACTTGAAAGTGGGGGATAAGTGTCTTGATCAAATACCACCAGCATTGTTTCGAGGCTGCGCCAATGTGGCGGCTTCGCACAACAAACACCGGAGCTGAGGCTGCTCGCCCATGCTTGACTTCGTGCAGCAGGCAGGTTCCACTGTCTGCCTTGGCGAACGAGCTGAGTTTAATGTGTGTGCGTACTTGGGGCTGCATGCGCTGTGATGTCTGGACAGAGCTGGGGAGCTGCACCCCAGGCCATGCCGAGAGGCAGCAACCCCTTCCTGACGGTCTTCGTCGTCCGCCTGAACTCCGGCAGCAGAGACATTGTGTTGAAGAGGGCGCTGGTGGACATCGACGACTTGGAAATCGACATCGATGCAGACATGCTCAACGGGCTGAATGTAAGTACACCCCAACTGAGTGCAACGGTGCAAACTGCGGCCCCTTTGCCGCTGAAGGGAAAATATATTTGAATCCCTAGTCCTGCTGTTCAGCGCAAACCAATCTGGTTTAGCTTGACGCAACTGCATGCTTGGCTGCTTCTACCTATCCTCCTCGAAATGCGAGATCTATGCAGTCACCAACCCTGCAGTTTGCCTGGGGTTTTGTCCCCCACACATAGGCGTGTATGAACCGGCGGACATTCCCGCAGATTGAAAGAGTACCCGAACGAAGTGCATTTTTACATCGCCACAAGGGCATCAATACGAGTGTCGTAGGTCCCGGCAGCAGCAGCTGCAGGTGCTGGTGCTGCTTGCGTTTTTATGGTTGGGTTGTTGCCTGTCTCGTGCGTGCAGGACTTTGTGTGGTCCTGCCTGAAGGCATTTGGCCTGGCAGAGGCGGCATCGCGGCGTGCAGTATCTCTGGAGGAATTGGGCGCCTGGGTCCAAGAGCCTCTGGCTCTCCGCTACTCACCACCTCCTCTTCCAACGATTTTGTCTCTAGAGTCCTTGGTTATTTCCCGTTTCCGAGTGTACTGCTGGTGCTCTTTTGTCCTCGACAAAATGCACATGATCTCCGACCTTCTCAAACTCGGACTCAGGATCCTCATGGCCTCAGGACGACTTGAGCTCACCGTAGGGGCGCTGCAGCAGCGTCTGGCGCTGCTTTTGCTGTTGCTGTTGCTGCAGCTGTTGTTGCTGCCGTCGCTGTTGCTGTTGCTGCTGCAATCGATGCCTCTGATGTGGGGCCCCTTAGGGAGTCTGGCTGGCTCTGTCGGTTGCGTTGAATGATTGAGACCGCAGTTGGTGCAGCAACAGGGACTGATAAAGTGGCTGTTGCTGTAATTGTAGTTTGTGCTCTTGGAGTGTTGTCTGGTGTACCCGTGTGGTGGATGTGCCCCTTTTCGTCGAAGAGAGCAGCTTGATTGTTTGCTTTCTAAACAGGCGTAAAGTTGTGTTATTGGGGTGCTACACACGCGGAGCCTGCACTGTGTTTATGTTGTGTGCTTGCTTTGCTCAAAGGGGGCACGCTTGACGTTCAGCCAGGAGGAGTTCCGGTATTTAAGAGGGACAGTGGCTTCTTTTACTTCCTGTTTGCAAGAGCGATACACGTACCACTTGCTATCGTCTTTATTTGCATCTTTGGGGCAGTCCTCATTGCTGAATCTGCCGCGCATGCCTTACGAGTTCGGGAGGAACACCATTGGTCTGGCTGCAAATGCTGTGGACAGCGTGTCCACTGGCCTCGGCTCTTTGTTGTCGACGTTTACTTTCGATTCGGAGTACATCAACCGACGCCGCAGAGAGAGAGGCCGGGGGGCCTCAGGAATGCGAGAGGGGTTTCTTTCTGCAGGCAAGAGCATCGGCGAGGGTGTATGGGCCCTGTCCAGCATTGTCACGAAGCCCTTAGAAGGAGCGCAGAAAGAAGGGGTGGGCGGTTTTCTTAAGGGCATCGGAAAGGGGCTGATGGGCTCTCTCGTCAAGCCCCTCGACAGAGTAGGGCAGGCCGTCTCGGATGTGACCCGCGGCATTCAAGCGGAAGTCAGCAGACCCTTAGGCGCTCTTAAAGTCATCAGCACACGTCTCAGACACCCCCGCATGGTTGGAGAACAGGGGCAGGTCAGGTGAGGAAGCAGAACCAAATAGCAACTGCTGCACTCAACCTGCTCCTGCTGTTCGGTTGCCCCATACTTGGTGCTGCACCTAGACGACGCCGCTGCTGCCGCCGGTGCTCCCGAGCAGCTTTTTTTGCTGTGGCACACCGCATGTAAACAGACAGTCCCAGCGTCTTCGCGGGTGAATAATTGTCTGCGGTTGCAGGGATGCTGATGCATTGCTGTCCCTTGCTTTGTGCTTCGTGGTGCATTGCTGCTATTTGCTGCATGCGTTGCGGCTGGTTGCTGCATTGAGGCATTTTGCGGCATTACGGCAGTTGTGTGCTGCAGGCCCTACGACGAAACGGAAGCTCAGCTGCGTCAGAGTCTGGGTCTGGCAGTGCTGCGGCCGATGCAGAAGTGCATGACAGTTTTACGGCACGAGAAGCCGGATATCTCTCAGTTGGTTGTTTTGTTCTACCCTCAAGACATTTTCCTTGTCAGCGTGAAGGGAAATGATTCTGAGAAGGGCGTTCAGTCGCGTTCTCGGGGAAGGGCGTCAACACCGCTAGAAGCAGGAGTGCATATAATGTGGCACGTCAGCGTAGCAGAAATTCAAGAAATACGAACAGACAGCCGCGGTGTCACGCTGACAGTCGTCTCCACTGAAGGGCAGCGGCAGCCGGAGGCTGCTGCGCTGGGGAGGGCGGGGTCGGTGAGGATGGTAGAAGGCAGGCAGGGTCCACAACCTGCAACAGCAGCAGCTGCTGCTGCTCCTACTGCCGCCACTACACAGACGTACTTCATTCCTTGCCAAGATTCAACGGTAGCCAACGAGGTGTATACGGAGCTCCGCGAAACACAAAGAGGCTGCGCTACAGTCGTTCACCTGGGAACCAACAAACGCGTCTCAGATGCCGACTCTTAATGCACTCAGCTGTGCTTCAGCGATGCTGATGCAGCTGTTGCAGCAGCATTTTCTGCAGTTTGCTGCTTCCAAAGCAACTGCTTCCTTCAGTGTGCGTAGGCAAAGACGCTGAATTTTTCACCGTCTCTTGACTGTCCAGGCTACCCCTCACTTGTTGCAGAGGGATATGGAACGGTGAGAGTTCTCTGTGTATAACGGCCAACAGCCCTTGACCGTTAGAGCCCACAATAAGATAGTAGCTGAACAGCATGCAAGTATGCAGGCTGGCTGTTTGACGCAGCGTGACGCAGGTGCTCCTGCAGACAGAAAGGGGGGCGGGGCGTTTGGACCTTGCAGATGAGCCTCCAAGCGAGCTGCATTTTCTCGAGGGGTTGCTAACCGTACTCCATACCTTGCTTAAGTTGCCACAGCATTTATATGATCACTGCAGTTTCAGTTCTGTGGGTGTTAACCATTTTAGAGCAGCGTCTTTCTGTTAGAGGTTTCGCGTCATACTTTGTTGGTATGTGGGCCCTGGCAACCCACTGTATGCCTGTTGCCCCCTGTCCTTGTGTCTTGAGGCAGGATGGCGTACGTTTGCCATATGGATTCGTCTGTCCTCCTGCTCATACGTTTAGGAAGTGCTGGCCACTGTCTGTCTAGGGTGGAAGTGGTCTATTCTTTCGAGAGGGAGCCACAGGAAATATCAATAGGCGACTGCTTCCACAGCGCGGTATACGAGCATTGATGGGCCTGCTGACTACCTTCGGGGTCTCTCATAAGGCTGTCTTCTGAATATCCTCTCTAGGCGATTTAAAGACGGGAGATGAATTTATGGTTTAGCCTTATTGAACAACAATACACCCAAACAACGCTGGAGGAGATGCTATAGAGCAGCGGAACTGCCCCTTCACATAGCAGTCGAGACGTGCAATGTCAATACGTTCATGCCCCTCAGCGCAGCTCCATTACCTCACAACATGGCAGTGTGGGGGCCCCTGGGGCCCCTGACAGCCGTCATGTATCCCCCATGCAGACAGCAAGAGGCTCTACAAGAAAGTCCTACTATTCCTTTTGCATTGCGTGCAGAGCGGCAGGCATTTCTTGGGTGCCGGAATAAATGGCTGTTAAGTTTCATGACATCTGTGCACTGAGGCAAGCATGATTGTAGTTCTGCTTACTGGTCGCCGGGCGTGGGTGGCACACATACGGAGGGTCAGCACAGCAAGGCAGCAGAAAATGCACAAGACTCAGATGCCAGCAGCAAATTGGGGCAGAATTCTTGCTACCCCGTCCCAATTGGGTCCTGCTGACGCCTGCTGACGTCTGCTACACTACCAAGGGGCTGAAAGCAACCAACAGAGAACTCAGGGTCCTCTGCTACCTCCTGCAGAGGGCTCAGGTACCACCCATACCCGGGCAGGGGTCCCCCGCCTTCTTGCTGGAAGTGGTTTTCTCCCACATATCGGGAACCGCAGTTTTCAGGTTGCAGTGAACGGTGACACCCCCACGGCGGCGTTGCTGCCTACAGACATGGTAGTACACACGGCGGCGGGTTTCTGCTGCTGCTGTTGCCATCCGTCTGTCTGTTATGGTCGTTGCAGCTTCCGTTTGCTCGTATGGATAGCTGTTCAGATGGGAAGTCTGAGATTCGCTGTTAAGAGAGGCGAGAGAAAATATTGTAAAGTGTATCAGCAGCAGTGAACCCACCGGGTGGCTGTGTGTGTGTCCGTCTGTATCTATATACTTACCTTTGGTTCTGTTTCTAGCATTCACCTTTGTTAAGCTAGTTTTGCTTTAGTAGGCAAAAGGAGGGCCCCGGGGGGCCCTCCTTGCAGCCTGGAGCTGTTGCTGCTGCTGTCGCGCTGTCTCGGCAGTGGCCTATCGGCTGCTGCCGCCTGGTTCTGCTGTCTGTCTCCACGTATGTGGGGGGGCGAGTGCTTGCATTTTGTTTTTCTTTTGAGGCGTTTGCCTCCATTAGGAGCTTCCTCCCAACTCAGGGAGTCTGTACAGTGTGGAGCGCTGGGGCAGCAGCAGCAGCAGCAGCAGCAGCAGCAGCAGGCACCCCCGCCACACAACGAGGTAACAACTTCCGGCCGCCCCTAGAAACCCCACAGAGTAACACTGCGGGACTCACTATTTTGCATCTCTCTTTTTATTTTCTTGCTGCTCTCTCTGTCTGTCTGTAACTCTGCTGCACCCAGCACGATGCTGCTGCTGCTCTAGGCGCCTGCGTCTGAGAGGGTCTCTTTCTCGTCTGCTGTTTTCTCTGAGCCCCTTCCGGCCTCCCTGTTCTGTTTTTATACTGTATCCGCTTTTAAACTCTCCGTAGAGTCTCCTTTGCATGCTTTGTACAGAAATCAACAGCATCAACACCGCCGCAGCAGCACTGACCCGACGCGCCGCGGCTTATTCCTCCACCAGTTTGTATACTCCCGGCCCATATCAACATATTCCGCTTTTACGCACACATCGTCTTCCTGATGAAAAGGGCAGCAGCCCGTCCCTCTGCAGTTGCTGGGCTGCGTGTCGCCCTGCGCCACGCCTAGGAAGCAGCAGCAGCGGCAGCGGGATTCGCAGGAACAGCAGCAACAGCAACACTAGCGGCAGAAACAATACCCGCAGCAACGGCAGCAGCAGCAGCAACAATACCATCAGGGACGACAGCAGAGGGAAAGGCAGTAGCAGCTGCAGCACAGCAGCAGCGGCAGCGACAGCACAGCAGCAGCGGCAGCAGCTGCAGCTGTCGCAAGGGGCCGTCGTTCCTCGCAGTTGCATATGTCTGTCCGTCTGTCTGGCTGTCTCGTTTGCTGACTGTCTGCAGGCTGTTGGTGTTCAGCAGCTGTGTTGTTGCTGTAGCTGTCTGTCTTGTTTTTATTGAGCTGCAAGGGGCTGGGAGCTCCTTGGGTTTTGTTGCTGCTGCAGCATTGCTGCTTCAGCAGGGCGTGCTGGGGTTTACGCACACCTTTGTGGGCACTGCTGCAGCGACAACACGCCGCTGTCTTCCTGTGCTTTTGCTGGAGCCCGTGTGCAGCAAAGTGTGAAAAATGAACTCGAGGACAGAAAGGAGACAGCGCTGTAAGGGTACAGTTAGGTTTTTCTTGGGGAGTGTTCAGCCAGTGTCTCTGTCTCTCCCACCGCTGCTGCTGCTGCTCCTGCCGCTGCTGCAGCTGTTGTTATTCTTGCTGCTGCTGCTACACACGCCCGCGTCCGCCTGGACATACACAGACATCTCTGGAGTGCCTGGGGGCGCACTGCTGCCGCCGCAGCAGCAGCAGCTGCACAAGCTGCAGCAGCAGCAGCAGCAGTTTCGCTCGCCTCTCTCTTCTTCGCTACAGCGCCAACTGTCTCCTGCATTTGTTGCCTCTTTTGGCAGTCAGCAGCCAACAGGCCTTAACTGCCGCATCAATACAACCAAGGGAGGGACAACACTCGAGTGTAGGAATCTCCTACACTCAAGACAACGTAACAGCACGGTTGCTGCTGTTGTTGCAGCAGCCGAGCATAAGCCCCGCAGAGGAACCGCTGCAGCAAGAGCAGCAACCGCAGCAGCAGCAGCTGCAGCTGCAGCAGCAACGGAAATGCAGCCCGTAAGCCATATATAGACGTTGCAGCTCCTTTTGTTTTTGCTCTGCCTCTTGATTCTTCTCTCCATCTCTACAGCAGCAGCTGCTTGGGAGGGTTAAACTAGCACCAGCAGCAGAATATTTTTGCTCCTCGTTTGCTACTGCGGTGTACAGGCACCCGAGACACCTTCTCCCCCCCTTACAGCCCCACAACGGGCACAGGCAGAGGAGGTAGCTAGACAGAGAGGCCCCTGGATGGATACAGAGGACCCCTTATCCGCTTACGTAACAATGCATGGGTATGCATATCTAAACCGTAGACCCTAAACCGTTGTTTATTGTTGCCCCCTTCCCTCTCCTCTGTCTCTTCTCCCTCTGTCTCTGTTCTGTGTCTGCTGCTGCTGCTGCTGCTGCAGCGTGCACTGGGTAGTGTACCATAGCTAGCCGTCTGTATCGCATTAAGCTGTCTCTGCCCTCTTCGGTTAACAGTTGCTTCCCTATCTTTCCTGTGCCTCGTTGCTATTTCCTGCTGCAGCACGGGTTTGTTTTGCTGTTGTAGCTTGTCTCTATGAGCGGTTTACGTTACTATCTTCCTATCTCGTCAGGGCGTCCGCCCTTCCTCTGTAGCTTACATTGCCTCTGCTGTTTTGTGTGCCACTGCTGCTGCTGCTGCTGCAGCGGTAGCCGCCCTATTCGCCGTATACTGATTGCAAACAACGGGATGGCAGCCACCAAGGCCATTGCCTCTATGCGCCAGTGGACCTTCGAGACTTTCGGGGACCCAAATGTCAGTTCTGCTGCTGTTGCTGCAGTTGCTGCTGCTGATGCTGTGGAGGCGCGTGCGCTTGTTTCTGCTGCACGTGTTGCAGCGAGTGCTGCTGGGGCCACTGCTGCCGTTGTCAGGCAGCCGTTGTTTTGCGCGGATGCCTTTGTGGCGTCGTGTGCTGGTATCCTATTGCTGTTACTGCTTCCGTTGTTGCTGCTGCTGTTGCTGCTGCAGCTGCTGACGTTTGTGGCTATGGCATCGCCCGACGACCTGGAAGCAAACAGTGAATTTCTAAAGAAGGCAGACGAGATTGTTCCTGTCCCTGGGGGCCCCAGCAGGGAGAACTATGGCAATGTTTCTCTTATATGCGACATAGCAGTGAAGCAAAAGGTGCAATGACACCCTATGCTGCTTCCCTTCTCCCTTGTGCCTAAACAGTAAAAACAGCAGCAGGTGCAGCAGCAGCAGTAGCAGCAACTGATTCAGCAGCCGATACAAGGAGAGCATCAGTTGCAGCATCATCAGCATCTTGGTCTATTTTCCGTCCCCCTACAAAGACAGCAGAAAAACATATTATGCAGTCTGCATGCATTAATTATATATGTGTGTCTGCGGATACACCTGAGTGCAGGTTGACGCCGTGTGGCCTGGATGGGGGCATGCATCAGAGAATCCTTCTTTACCTGCTCGTCTGTCTGAGTTGGGTATAATATTCTTAGGGCCTCAGGCGAAGGTAATGGCGGCACTTGGTGATAAAATTGCTGCCAATATTTTAGCGCAAACAGCACAAGTACCCGCCATCCCGTGGAGCGGCACTGGCCTTACAGCTAAACTCGATAGAGAGGGCAATATACCGCAGGAGGTAAATCTATACCCATCGTATCCTTTCCTTTTATCTTCTTCTTATTCCCCTTTTATCTTCTTCTTTCCTTTTATCTTCTTCTTTGTCTTGCGGTTTCGCTATTTGTATGTCTCTGAGTTTTCCCCGTCGCTAGGGGTGATCCTGTTGTCTCCTGCTGCAAGAGGATGCAGTCGCCCGTGCTCTCTCTCCGCTGTATTTTTTTATCCATCCCCGTGAACCTGCTGCCGCTGCTGCTGCTGCTGCTGCTGTATTGTGTGGGCAGGTGTTTAAGGCAGCGACGATATCAACTCTGGAGCAGTGCCGCGCTGCTGCAGACCGAGTGGGTTATCCGTTGCTGTTGAAGGCATCAGGGGGAGGAGGGGGCAAAGGGATCCGTTTATGTTACCGTGCGGAGGATTTAGAGACAGCGCTGGCGCAGGTTCAAGCGGAGGTGCAGGGGTCTCCTGTTTTTCTAATGAGACTCTGTGAGAAAGCAAGACATATTGAAGTACAAATTGCAGGAGATACCCACGGCAATGCCGTCGCACTCTCAGGAAGAGACTGTAGCACACAGAGGCGATTCCAAAAAATATTTGAAGAGGCGCCTCCTACAGTCGTGCCCCCAGACACATTCAAGTTCGTCGCTTCCGCTTCCCTGTCTCTTAATGCAGCTGCAATGCTTGGAGCTGGCTCCTTTTTAGCTTCTTCCTCCCTCCTTTGCTCACATGGCCATAGAGTTTGTTCTTCCAGTTGCCTTGTGTCTCCGTGTTTTGTTGGTCTCTATCGTCCCCCAGTCTTTTTGTGTCTACCTTGCATCTTTATTTTATCCTGCCTCCTCATGCGTGTTAAACCTGCACAGTCAGCACCATCATCAGCAGCATTGCCATGCGCATGTCAGCGCATGCACAAGCTCGTGAACTAGCGCATGCAGCAGCACATGCAGGTAGCAGCGCATTCAACAGCAGACCTGCTTGCTGTGGCTGCTGCATTCAGGGAGATGGAGCAGGCGGCGCAGCGTTTGACGCAGTCATTGGGCTACGAGGGCTTGGGGACAGTGGAATATTTGTTCAGCCCCACATCGAATTCTTTCTTCTTCCTCGAGCTAAACCCCCGTCTTCAGGTGGAGCATCCCGTTACAGAGGCCGTGACGGGCCAAAACTTACCTGCATTGCAGCTGCAGATCGCCATGGGCATCCCTCTCTATAGAGTACCCAGTATCCGCGCTTTCTTTAATAAGCCAACAGACGGCACAGAGCCGATCGACTTCTTATCCGAGGATTATAAACAGCTCAATAGCCACGTCATTGCCGTAAGCTACAACACGTTGCCGCTGCTTGCCGCTGGCCGCTGCGTGTGCTGCAACTGCTGATGTTACAGTTGATTGCTCTTCTGCTGCTAATTTTCGTGCTGCTGCTTCGCTGCCTTGTACGTGTGGTTCCGTGGAGGTTCCGTCCGCGTCGTTCTCTGTTCTCCGTCTTATTGGTTGGGCATTAACTCTACATTTGCGCCAAAAGAAGCTGTGGGATCTGCCCCTATGCTGTTTCTGCATGTTCTTTGTTGCATGCCCTTGTGCATTGGTTGCTGCTGCATCGGTCCATCGGGGTTTGTTGCTGTCTTGGGTTGTGACTTGCATGCAGGCTCGAATAACTGCAGAGAACCCGAGCGAAGGCTTTCGGCCTACCAGCGGACGGGTGGATTCGCTAGATTTCAGCCCGCCCGAGAAGGTGTGGGGTTACTTCGCCGTGGGGACGCATGGGGCTTTGCATGGGCATGCAGATTCACAATTCGGTCACATTTTTGCTGCAGGGGATAATCGTAATGAAGCACGCAAGAGACTCATATGGGGGTTGCAACAGCTGCAGATCCGCGGCGACATACGGACCCCAATAGAGTTCCTTAAGCGCCTGCTGCAGCAGCCTGACTTCGTTAACCATACCCTCAATACAGAATGGCTGGATAGCATCATCAAAGCCAAACAACTCCTACCAGCCCCAAATAAGACTGAAGTTGTATTCGCTTCTGCAGCCTTCAGAGCGATACAGGCTCTTGAGGTACGGCGCCCTACGCCTCCTGCTCCTGTCGCTGTTGCCACTGCTCTCGTTGCTGTTTGTGCTGCTGTTGCTGGACCCTTTGCTGCCTGTTCATGCTCGTGTTGTTATGCTCCATTTCTTCTGCTGCTTCTATCTGCCTGTGGATGGTGCCGAGCTGCGACCACAGTGCGTCACCCGATATGCGTAGGTGTTCTATATTGTTGGTGTTGCTGTGCTGTTGCGATGCTGCTGCAGAAGCAGAAGGCAAAATGGCTCTCCGCAGCAAAACGGGGCCACAGCTACTTGCCGCCTGTGGGGCCGCTGCTGTCTGTGGAGGTACCGATAGCCTGGGATGGGGAGTTGTACACATTTAAATTTTCTCGTACTTCTCCTAATGCGTTGGGTTTTTCTTTGAACAAACAAAAGGGAGAGGCGGAGTACCGACGCCAGGCAGACGGTTCCTACATCCTGTCAATATATTCCGAGCCCCCGCAACAGCAGCAACCACAACAAGAACAACAACAGACACATAAGGAGCAGCAGCAGCAGCCGCGGCTACTTCGTTTTAGTGCTACAGAAGAGCCACTAGGCTTGCGCTTAGAGTTGGGGAAGGATTCAATGATGGTGGTGGACCCGCGAGATCCATCCGAGCTACGATCAGATGTTAATGGACGGCTCGTCCGATATCTTATTCAAGATGGGGAGACAGTTAAAAAGGGACAGCCGTTTGCAGAGGTCGAAGCCATGAAAATGATCCTCACACTCACTGTAAGCTGCCTGTCCTACTGCTGCTCCTGTTGCTGCCGCTGCTCATGCTGCTGCTTGATATGCCTATGGCATTCTCTGGGCTTTCTATCGGTGTCTATGCTGTTAGTTACATTTGGCATGCCTCTCCGCAATAAATGCAGATAAAGACGTCTTCTCCTGCTACTGCTGCTGATCTGTTTGCCTGGCTTATGGGACGGCTTGTGTGTTTCAGTCTGGGGAGAGTGGGGTGTTGATACACCGCAAGAGCGCAGGGTCGTTGATTCAGCAGGGAGAGTTGTTGGCCTCTCTGCGTCTTGACGACCCGTCGAAGGTAGTGCGGCTAAGACCTTTTGATGGTTCATTGGATTTGTCTCCTCATCCGCTGTCTCCTCCAGTACAGTCAGCAGCAGGAGGAGCAGGAGCAGGAGCAGCGGCAGCACCAGCTGCCCGTGTCGAAGGCGCAGCCGAAGCATCAATTGAAGATGCTGCAGCAGCAGAGAAAAGACTTGAGCTGTTGCTTAGCGGATTCGTTCAGCAGCAGACACCGCAGCAGCTGCTGACATCCCTCCTTGCAGGCCGCCGTGGCAGCTCTCTTAGCGCCTTCGGGTCTTTTGTTGAGCATTGCCTCACCCGCTTTTTAGAAACAGAGGAGTTGTTTGCAGGAAAGGGGAACGTAGAGGCTGCTGCTGCAGTTGCTGCTGCTGCAGCAGACACAGAGGGACAGTTCAGGATGTATGTCTCGCACTACGCGCTCAAGCACAAGGCAGAAATGCTGCTCGTCCTCCTCAAGGAACTTGTGGTGAGCCGACACCTACTGTAGCAACGCAGCAACAGCAGCACGAGGGAAATTGGCGCTGTTTGGTACTTATCGCTCTCCGTGTTAGTGCATGCACGCTTCCGCTGCTGCTGATTATGTTGCTGCCGTTGCTGTTCTTGCTGCTGCAGACAAGGCTGTCTGCACCTGGTGCAGCCTCCTTTGACTCCTCAAAGCTGGAGGGCCTTCTGCGTCGTGTGGGGGCACTAAAGGGCGTTGCATACAATGTCTTGGCTTTGGCCTCTCAGCGGCTGCTAAAGCAGCTGCTGCTGCCGCCTGTCGCCGATCGCGTATATATAGTACGCATGCAGCTGCAGCAGCTGCAACAGCTGCAGCAGCAGGAGCAGCAGCAGGTCCTTCGAGACGAGCTGCTTCAGCTCCCAGAGGAACTCGGGGGCTACGGCCTCTTAGCCCATCTCTTTAAAGACCCTCAGGTAGGACTCACAGCGCAGGAGATGGCATTGAGGAGACAGCTCCTTGGGCTAGACCTGCAGCTGCAGCAGCAGCAGCAACTGCAACGGGGTGCAGTCTCCTTCACATGGAGAGAAAGCCTTAAACATGGCGCTGGAGCAACAGTGAATGCAGGTGTCTTTGCTTCCGTTGACAGCGTAGAGGAGCTGCAGCAGCGGATGGGATCGCTGCTGCAGCAGCTGGCCCGTCAGCAGGAAGCACTAGACAAAGGGGCCAAAGGCGTGCTGCTGCTGAGTCTGCCCCTATTCAACCCACAGCCAGGTGCTGCAGGATCTGAGGCAGCCGCTGGCGAGGCAGCAGCTGCTGCAATAGCAGCTGCAGCAGCAGCAGCAGCTAGCTCGCCGGCTGCAGCTGCTGCACTTAAGAACCTCCACAGTCTCCGTTTGCTGCTGCCGACAGCCAGCGGCGACGCGCAGCAAGTCGCCCTTGTGCCGCAGCAGGAGCAGCTGCAGCTCCAGGAAGACCTGTTGCAGCGGTGAGCTATGCAAATCTTCTTTGCGGTGTATGGACAGCTGAATGCTGGCTCTCACTTTAGCACAGGAACAGCAGCCGTCTCCTGTCGTCCGCAGCAGCTGCAGTCGCAGAAGCAGGCGGAGGAGGAAGAAAGCATATGCCTGGTGTTTGTGTCTGTGTTCTTCGTTTTGATGCAGCGGTTTGTCTCTGTCTCAGTTTGTATATGGTGAGATCGAGACGATGAGGAACATAGGGACAGTGCGGCGATTGCCGTCTGCTGCTGCTTCTGCTGCAGTGCCTCCAGCAGCATCTACAGATTTGCTGCTGCATGCAGTCTCCCCCAAGCCACCTGTGCCTCCAGCTGGGGCTGCTGCTCCTCTGAGGGCTCCGGCGCTGCGGGATACAGTGTACGTACATCGCAATGTTCCCAAGGCCGATGCTTTGCTGCAGGAGCAAGGGCTGGAGCAGCTGCTGCAGCACCTGCTGCAGCAACTGGAGGCAGCCTTCCGGGACCCACATGTCCACCCCACAAGCAGCAGTGTCATCGTGCTGCAGCTGCTACAGCAGGAATCACCAGAAAAACAAGCAACGCTGCGCAAGCGCTTCTTAGAAGCTCTGCAGCGCCTGAAGGCAGAGCACGGCGAGCGGCTGCTGCGGCTGAATGTGGAAAAGTTGGAGCTGCGGGTGCCGCAAGATGCTGCTGCTGCTAAAGCAGCAGCAGCTGTAGCAGCAGCAACAGAGCCAGACGCAATCCCACCAGAGGACAACCTGGGTATTGCTCCAGGGTCGCAGCAGCAACAACTCATCAGGGCCTCTAGCAGAGGCGGATGCTGGCTGGAGCCCGAGGTGTCTGTCACAGGGGGATACGGGGAGTGTGACTTGCATGCATCTACTGCAGCACGGATGAAGATGCAGCAGCAACAGCAGCAGCTGCACCCGCTGGCGCCAGAGGCATCAACAGCCGAGAGCTCCGCAGCGCCATCTCCTCTTCTGTCGGAGTTGTTTACTCCCGAGAGCGGTTCATTCCAGGAGGGGGAGAGCGGGTCTGTAGCAGCAGCAGCAAGCAGCAGTGGCAGCTTGGCGAGCTCGAGTAGCCACCGCAGCAGCAGCTGTACGCATGAGAGGTTGCCGTTCTCCTGGGGACGTGGCGGGACAGCAGCAGCAGCAGCAGAGGCAGAGAGGACGGCACCTTTGATTACTCTCCGGGGCATATCCGAAGCACAATTAGCAGCAAAACGTGCTGCAGCACAGCGAGCAGGCAGCACCTACATCTACGATTTCTTGGGCCTTATCAATGCGGAGCTGCAGCAGCAGTGGAAGAGTACGCAAGACGCCCTCACTGCAGCAGGAGACCCCCGCATTCTTAGTGTGCCTCACAAGCTCCTAGAGGTAAATATACATACACGGGAGTTGATGCTGTCTTTGTGCAGTGATGCTGCTGCTGCTGCTGTAATATCAGCCGGTGGTGCTGCTGTTTTGTTGCTGCCCTTGTTTGTGCTGCTGCTTCTCTAGCTGTTGCTGCTGGTGTTGGCATTGCTGCTGTTGTTGCTGCTTATGTATTTAATGCTTGTTGTGTTTGTTGTGCTGCTTATGTGCTGCAGGCTAGGGAGTTTCACATGGGCCCAGACGGGAAGCTGCAGTTACACCGCGACTGGGTGATTGGTGACAACCGCGTGGGAATGGTTGCCTTTTTGCTGTTGCTGCGTACCCCCGAGTATCCTCAAGGGAGGGAGGTGGTGTTAATAGGAAATGATGTTACCTATCAAGGGGGTTCCTTTGGTGTAGAGGAACATGAATTGTATAGGCAGGCATCTGCGTTCTCGCGGCAGCACAAGATCCCGCGGCTCTATATTGCATGCAATAGCGGGGCGCGTATTGGGGTGTATGAACAGCTAAAATCAAAATTACAGGTGGAATGGAACGATCCAGAGAATCCATGGTTAGGTTTTAAACATTTATATATATCCGAGAGCGATATGCAGCAGCTGCCTGCAGGGGCGGTGGTAGGTAGATGGGAGGCTTCCCCATCTAAGGCAGGGGAGAGGGTGTTTGTATTAGAGGCGGTGGTAGGGGAGGCAGGGCAGCACTTAGGTGTTGAGAATTTAAGAGGATCGGGGAAGATTGCAGGGGAAACAAGTCAAGCATATGATGAAGTATTTACTCTTTCTCTTGTAACAGGACGTTCTGTGGGTATAGGTGCATATGTTGTGCGTCTTGCACAACGTTGTATACAGCAGCAGCACTCCCCCTTGGTACTAACAGGGTTTCAGGCATTAAATAAATTATTAGGTCGTGATGTTTATGTCTCTCAAGAGCAACTAGGGGGCCCCGAGGTCATGGCACCTAATGGGGTTACTCACCTACAAGTTGCCTCGGATAGAGAGGGCATTGAGGAAGCTATGCGATGGCTGCAGTTCGTTCCCCCTACAGCAGATGCTATGCATACACCCCACCGCGTCACAGACCCCATACACCGCAAAATAGAATTTACTCCTTCTTCTACTCCGTATGACCCTAGACATATGATAGCAGGGCATTGGGTATCTGCACCACCAGCCTCCGCGACATCCGAGGAGGCGGAACAGCCACAGCAGCAGCAGCAGCAGCAGCAGCAGCAGCAGGATAAGCGATGGGTTTCTGGTTTCTGCGATAAAGACAGCTTCAAGGAAGTGTTAGGACCATGGGGATCAGGTGTCGTTGTTGGCAGGGCTAGGCTAGGAGGACAGCCTATTGGTGTTATTGCTGTAGATACAAGAACTACCACTGCATTCGCCCCTGCAGACCCTGCTAATCCTGAGAGCAGCAGAGTAGAAACCCCACAGGTTAGCTTGCTGCACATACACCCAACAGATACACAGACAGGTCCGCCGCTGTAACGCAACGCACGCACACCATCTAGCTGCTGCACCCCAGCTGACTCCTACTGCAGCCCAGCTAGCTGCTGCGTTCCGGATAGCTACTGCTGCTGCTGTTGCATAGTTGTGCAGCCGAGTTGCACGAATGTTTGCTGCTGTGTTTGCTGTATATGCATGCATGCAGGCTGGTCAGGTGTGGTTCCCTTCAAGTGCCTACAAGACAGCGCAGGCTATAGCAGATTTTAATAGAGGGGAGAATCTACCATTAATAATATTTGCTAATTGGCGTGGATTTTCTGGTGGTACAAGAGATATGTTTAATGAGGTATTAAAGTTCGGTTCTATGATAGTAGATGCATTAAGGGTATACAGACATCCCGTATTCGTATATATACCTCCTTATGGTGAATTAAGAGGAGGATCATGGGTTGTTATTGACCCCACCATTAATTCCTCACAAATGGAGCTATATGCAGATGAATTAGCAAGAGGAGGAGTCTTAGAACCCCCAGGAATCTGCGAGATTAAATTCAAAGAAGCAGAGAGAAAAAAACTTATGCAGAAAAATGACCCCAAGCTGCAGGAGTTGTACCGAGATCTTGCTGCTGCTACTGTACGTCGCACGTAACACACTCCTGCTGCTGCTGCTGCTGCTGTTTGCTCACCTGCTCCTGTTTATTCAACTACTGGTGCTTCCGTTTATACGGCTGCTGCTGCTACTGATCTGCTGCATGTGTTCTGTATTGTGTTGCATTCCCATGCAGTCACCTGAAGCGGCGGAGAAGATAAAGGAGGACATCAACAAGAGAGAGAACCTGTTGATGCCTGTCTACACGCAGGTCCGTGTATATCCATTCTTATAATAAATATGCCTGCATATTCATTAAACTTACCAATTAATTTGTATAAAACAAAGAAATAAACATAAAAGTATATAAATATCTCTTTCCTTTGCTGCGGGGTACCTGTACAGGTTGCTCACGTGTACGCAGACCTCCATGATAGGGCCCCCCGTATGGCAGCACGAGGAGGAGTAAGAAAAATATTAACTTGGGAGAAGGCAAGAGAATTCTTCTACTGGAGAATCCGCAGGAGACTTGCTGCAAATAACGTTGTGTAAGCCAACTGCATGCAACCGGAGTTTTGGGGCTGTATGCAAGCAAGCGCATGTATTACCCATGATGGCCGTGTTTATTGGTCGTTTATTCATTGCTGCTTCCTCTTTTCTTCTTATCTCCTTGTAAATCTGTGTCTCCCTTTCTCTCCTCCTGTCTCCCTGCTGCTATTAATTTATACGCAACAGAATTATTCAGCAGACCGCGTGTGTCTTCTAATTATCCCAATATTTATCTCCTCTATTTATTTCCTTCTCTGTCTCTGAATCTGTTGGGTGTCTCTCTCTGCAGCAAGAAGTTGATGGCAGCAGATCCCTCTCTTAGTTGGGAAGAAGCTCTTAGTTTACTTCATAAAGAAAATCCTCAGACGGCAGATGCAGTTGATGACCAGGAGGCCGTTGCCTTCTTGGAAAGTAGGCACCTCTCTCTCTCTGCTGCTGTTGCTGCTGCTGCTGCAGTGCATGCTGAATGCCAATATTTTGCCTTTCTCTTTTTTCCTATACAACCAACGCATCCTGCTGTTTCGTAATAGTGGCCCTTGTAGTGCAGTGTGTATAGCCACGTACCTGTTATGCTGATGCTGCTTAGCAGCAGCAGCACTTCTCTGATTCCTGTTGCTCCTGTTATATGTGTTATTTAATTTCTTTCTTATTTATTTGTTTGCTTGCGTCTATCAGGCAGTGAAGGGCGGGAGAAAGTGGGGGCCCTGCTGCAGCGTACGGAAGCAGCAGCCTCCAGGAGGGAGCTGCTGCAGCTGGTAGGGCGGCTGTCAGCAGGAGAGAAGCGTGACGTATTGTCTGAGGTACAGGCGCTTCTCTCGCAACAATAAGGGGAAGGGCAGCAACAAGGAGCATCTTTGTGTCTTTTGGCTCATTATTGCTGTCCTAGTAAAGACGAGAGAACTTGTTAGAAGGGCTGCAGCAACGCATGATGAATATATCTATCTATTGATATACATATATGTATATACAGCATAATATATAAGCAGAAGCAGCAGCAGCAGCAGCAGGCTGACAGAAACACAGAGAGAGGCGGCACACTGTATACAGAGAGTCGTCTTAACCTGCCCTTATATTCGTTCTTCGTTATATAGGAGGAGGAAGATAAGAGACACCTGTTTAGTCTTATTACTTATTAAATAACATCATCCTCTTGATGAGTTTGTGTGCCTTGCTGACTAATACATTTACCCCCTAAGGAAGGGGGGTGTTGCGATAGGCTGTGCAGTTGCATGCATGCATGCACAACTGCAGTTGTATCTATCCATTTGTAGGTATATTATATACAATAGAGTCGTAGATGGTCGGTGTGTTGTTGCACTGCTATAGCAGCAGCAGCAGCAGTTGCTGCAGCAGCAGCAGCAGCTATAGCAGCAGCTGCAGCGGTTGCAGCAGCCAACAGCAGCAACAACCACGCCCATATACACATGTTTCTTTGTTTTCTTGTTCCCGTGGGGATGCATGCAGGCAGCAGGTTTGCGCTTGTATTGCCTCTCCCCCTTCGGCTGTTGTTGCTGCAAACAGGCAGCAGCAGCAATTCCCCGTGGATCCTCATTTGCGAACTTGGGAGCTGCAACAAAAGCTCGGGCAGCACGAAATCAATGCTGCAGCGATGTAGTTGTGCGGTCTATAGACAAGCAGATAACATGCATGCATGCATGCATGCATGCATGCATGCATGCATACTTGCGTAGATGGATTGAGGTGTGTAGACAGGCAGATAACTCAGTGCATGCATGCACTGCATGCATAGTTGTAGACTTCGCCAGGAAACACAGAGAGCCGCGAAAAAATTCTTTTAGGATAGAAGAGAGGCAGCAAACATAAGGATACACAAGCAGAGGGATTAAACAATTAACATAAGAAACTAACAAATTAGAGGAACTCCTTACTAAACTACAGTAGTACTTATATACTTCGTATTATAGCCATTAGAGGGAGAGCAGCAGCAGCAGCAGCAAGCACCAGAGTATAAAGTAAATGAGGCTCCCTATCTGCATAGTTCTCCTCCTTTGTTTTTGTTTGTTTTTCTCTATTTATATTCTTCTTGTTTATTCGTATCTTCTTTATTATTTTTGTGTTGCAGTGCCTTGGCTATCTGTACAACATATTGCTGCTCTTTCTACCTTTTTGTTGCATGCATGCCTCTATTCTTATTATTTATTGTGCTCCTTCTTTTCTCTTTTTGCTCTTTATTTAATTAAAAAGCATAGACGAAAAATTAAACGGTTAAGACAATACATTCTTTTGTTTGTCTATCTCTAGGTTGCCCTATATGGGCTCTACGGGCTGCTTCAGTTGCTGCTGCTTTGCAGCAGCAACAGCAGCAGCCTGTGCTGTTGCGGCATACCTGACTCCCCGCAGCAGCAGCTGCAGCTGCTCAGCTCTATTACGAGCGGCAGCTGTCGCTGCACATCTGCAGCTATATATATATTGTTTGTTTGTTGCACTAGCTGCTTTGCAGCTGCAGCAGGAACAGCTGCTGCCACTACTTGAGCAGCAGCAAGTTTATCATCATCAGTAGCAGCGGCTGTTGCTGCTGCTACTGATGCTAGCTCCCCTTTTACCATGTATTACTACATCTGGTGTATGCTTACTGCTGTTGCTGCTGCTGCTGCTGCTGCTACTTTCTGGGGGAGCATTTGGACATTGTTCTTCTATAGGCAAATCGATGGAACAATTTAAAAGAATTTTTTCGTTTCGAAAAATTCGAACTCCAAACCAGTAATGAGGTCGAGCATATCTTTTTTTTTTTTGTAATAATATGGATAGCCTCTCTATTTCTTCTTCTTCTTCTTCTTCTTCTTCTTCTTCTGCTTCTTCTTTTTTCTTCTCTTCTTCTTTGGATACCTCCTTCTCTTTTTCATCTATATCTGCTAACCCTGTAGCAGTTGCTGCAGCATCAGCAGAAGCAGAAGCATCACCTACTACTGCTGCTACTGTTGTTGCTGCTGCTGCTTCTGGGGGCACATCAACAGCAGTATCTTTGGGGCTGTCTTTACAGCCCTTTTGCCGACTGCGCTTTAGCAGTTCAGTTTCCTCTGGAGTCGCGAGCAATCTCTTACCCCTGCTGCTGCTGCTGCTTATGCTGCTGCTGCTACTGCCGATGTTGCTGCTGCTGCTGCGGTCCTCGGGACTCCCGTTATTGTCACTGTTTTTGTTTGTGCCTGTGCTGCTGCTGTTGCTGCTGCTTCTGCTGCGGCTGCGCTGCTCCTTAGGGCTGCAACTCTGAGCTCGACGGCTCCCCGTGGCGCTCTGCTCAAATGGAGAAACGGGAGACACGCTCTTGCTGGTGCTGCTGCTGCTGCTGTTGCTGCTGCTGCTAAGGCCGCTAAGGCTGCTAACGCTGCTAATGCTGCTAATGCTGCTGGTTTGGCTGCTAGGCGGTGTCTTGGGTGTCTCCCTTTCTTCCTTTACAGCGTCTGTATGGAGAAGTCCTGTTGGCGTTCTGCTGCTGCTGCTGTTGCTGCTGCTCTTAGCTTTCACGCCAGCTGCGGTTCCCCTCTTGAGTGTGGATGCTTCTGTTGCTGCTGCTGCTGCTGCTCCGTCCTTCTCCACGTCGGTTGTGGCTTCTGTATCCTCGTCAGCAGCATGCGTGGATAGGTCTTCTTTAGGCTTCAAGCTCCTGATGCTGTTGCTGCTCCTTTTGCTGCCGAAATTGTTGCTGCTTCTGCTACCAGGAGAGCGCCTTTCGGATATGGAGCGGCTGCTGTTGCTGCTGCTGGGGTTGCTGCTGATGCTGCTGCACCAGCTGCGTCCTCCCCCTGCTGTCTTACGAGAAGGCGGGGGGGAATTGCTCTCCTGAGGGCGCATGCACCAGCAAAATAATACAGACAATGCAACAGCAGAAGCATGTGCTGCAGCAGGAACGTTGCAGCAACAACAGCAGCAAAAAGGCAAACTGTATCTTTGCTGCTGTTCCTTCATATCAATGCTGCGCTCCCCAACTCGGCCAGCTGCTGCTGTGCTGCAGCTATCCTGTCGCTGCTAGTTCTGCTGCTCTCCCTATATATATATATATATATA
>CAJFCX010000087.1:9833-44731 GCA_904066255.1 Eimeria sp. OTU-X | reverse complement strand
ACACAATAATAAAGAAAAATATAAATGATGATGAATATCCTCTTTCCTATTCATAATCATTATCTGAGCTGCGCATACACCCGAGAAGCGCAACCTGTGCTTCTTACACAATCAACAACTAAATACGTAATAAAGATCATTTAATTCCTTTTTCTTTATTATATTTATTTATTTATTCTTATTTATTATCTATTTTATCATTTTATACAACAAACAACCATAACCCACAGCCAATACAGACCCAACAACGAAACACTGGGGCTGGTGTCGTCCGCCGCCACTGTCATCCCTCTATGCATAATTATACTAAAATAATACAAATAATTCATTATTTTTATTTTTACCTACTTCTTTTAACTCTAATTTACTTAAAAAAGTATTAAAATGCCTAAAGGGAGCCCCTGCTACTGCCATGCCATTTGACTCGTATGCCGTGCAGCAGCAGCACCACACTAGCAGCAGCAGCAGCAGCAGCAGCAGCAACTACAATACTTTACTTTATTTAGTGTATAGTGGCTCTATATTGTATTATATTAATACATTCATATAACTGCAGCAGCAAGCAACAACAACAACAGCAACAGCAACAGCACCAAATAAAAACGCTGCTGTGCTTGTGTAGGTATGTGCGTCTGCTGCTTCTGCTGCTGCCGCTGCTAGTCCTGTTGTTGCTGCTGGCAGTAACAACAGAAAGAGAACAGCGTTTAGGCCCCACTTAGAAGGAGAGAGCAGCAGCACCATTTGCAGCAGAAGCAGCAGCAGCAGCAAAACGTCACCGTACAGAAAAAGCGGCAAACTGTACGTACATACTAGTAGACCCACCCTCTAGCTAGCCACAGCTAGCCACAGCTAGCCGTAGCTAGATGCAGCTAGCCACAGCTAGCTGCACCTAGCTGAAAGGTCTGCTGCTTCTCCTTCATGAGGAGAGTAGCACTGTACTGCCGTGCAGATGCGACAACCAGACAGCTAGCTAGCTGGCTATGGCTAGCTAGCTAGCTATCCACAGCTACCTAGCCGCCTACAGCTAGCTAGACACTCACACCTAGCTAGCTGCTTGCAGTTAGCTGGCTACCCAGAGCTAGCTAGCAACAGCTAGCTAGCTACCGGCAGCTAGGTAGCCCGCTACGTCTAGTTGCTGCTGGTTAGAGGAGGTTAGCTAGCTGACTATATGCGAGTAGGCATGGCTAGCTGGAGCTGCTACTACGACCTCTGCTGCTGCTGCAGTTTTGCTGCTACGGCATCTGCTGCTGCTGCTGCAGCAGCAAGTGTAAGGGATAAAGAAGAATAAGTATTGTCTAGCTGTTTCTGTATGCCGCCAAGGAAAGTAAAAAAAGCCTTCACTTGCTGCTGCTGCTGCTGCTGTTGTGTCCTTGCTAGATTGCCTCTGCTGCTCTTGCAGCAGCAGCAGCAAGAGCTGCAAGAGCAGCAGCAGCAAAACTACTCAAGGAGCAGCAGCATTGCTGCGGTTGCTGCATGTAGATGTATGCATTGTTGCCTGCAGCAGCACTCGCTGCAGCACCTGGCGCAGCAGCTTCCTTGTTGCTGATGTTGCTGCTCTTATGTCAATAACACCGCAGCAAGAGTAGTAACGTATAGATGCCCTTAGTGAGGGTACGCGGACTTCTTGTGCTGCTGCTGCTGCTGTTGCTGTTCCTGGTGCTGCTGCTGCTGCTGCTGCTGTTGCTGCTGAGAGGCTGCACGCATGCGGAGCAGCCACCTGCTCAGCAGCAGGAGCAGCAGCAGTGCATGCATCAGCACACCCTTGCTGCTGCAGCAGCCGCACGACTTCCTGTAGATCGGGCTGTCCAAAGAAAACTGTGGGGCAGCAGCAGCTAGGAGCAGCAGCTGGTGCAGCAGCAGCACCTGGAGCAGCAGCACCTGGAGCAGCAGCAGCACCTGGAGCAGCAGCAGCACCTGGAGCAGCAGCACCTGGAGCAGCAGCAGCTCCTGCTGCGCCAGCAGGCGCAGCAGCAGCAGCAGCTGGACCAGCAGGAGCCGCAACAGACGGGGCACCAGAAGCAGCAGCCGAGGCAGCAGGAGCACCGCCACCTGGAGCAGCGGCAGTACCAGCAGCAGCAGGTGGAGCAGCAGCAGCAGCACCAGCAGGCAGCAACGTGGCGTTTCCTCCACTGGAGTACAGCAGAGTCCCCTCACCAACAGGTGCAACAAACAGGCGCTTCTGCTGCTGCCGTTTATCTTGTGCTGCTGCTGCTGCTGCTGCTGCTGCTGTTGGGGCTTCGCATGCATTCAGCAGCAGGTCGTCAGCAGCAACTTGCTGCAGCAAGAAAGACTTGGCCAGCAGCAAAGCATCAGTAAAGGAGACTCTTTTATCTAAGGGCAGCACAGCAGTAGGGTGCATTAAATGCACCTGCTGCACCTGCTGCTGCTGCTGCTGCTGACAGCTGCCGCTGCTGCTGCTGGTGGGGACACTGCCACTAAAGAAATACGGCAAGGCGGCGCATGCAGAAGCAGCAGCTTGCTGCTGCAGCAGCAGCAGCACATCCTCAGCTGTTAATCGATAGTCTAGGGGAATTGCTGCCAGCTGTATTGCCATGTCTCCTGGTGCCCAACCCTGCTGCTGCTGCTGCTGCGCTTGCTGCTGCTGTTGCTGCTGCTGCTGCAGCACAGGCGCTACGAAGGACTCATCGTATAGGTAAGGCCACAGCAGCAAACCGCATGCAGCAGCAGCTAGCTGCCTAGCTCTCGCCTCTAGCAAGCTTGCAAGAGCAACGGCATTGCCGTCATTGGTGCTGCTGCTGCTGCTGCTGGCAACAGCAGCAGCAGCAGCAGCAGCAATCCCCTGCTGCCGCTGCTGATAACGCCGCAGCAGCACCTGGAGGTCCCTATACAGCTGAGCCTTTAATACGGTTTGCTGCTCCTTAGGGGGGAGACGTATGATGTCTCCTGCTGCAGCAAATGTGGGGTCAATGAGTAGCAGCAGCGTGTTGCTGCTGCTGCGCCACTGCTGCAGCAGCTGTGCTGCAGCACCAACACGAAGAGCAGCAGAAGCAGCAAGAATAACACAAGGCCTCCTTAATGGCGGCAGCTGCTGCAGCAGCTCAGCAGCAAACAGTCTATGCATCTGCTGCATGTCTGCGTATCCAAAGGGAGGATCGCAGCAAAGATCTGCTGCTGCTGCTGCTGCAGCAGCTGCTGCTGTTTCCCCCCTACCTTGCTGCTGCTGCTGCTGCTGCTGGTGCTGCGGGGGCTGGACCCACTCAACGGCCTCGTCAGCCCACCGCAGCAGCAGCGGCCCATTAAATCCTACGGTGTATATGCAGGTAGCAGAAGCAGCAGCACGCTGCTGCAGCTGCCGCAGCAGCAGCGGCAGCAGCTCTAGCTGCTGCATGCCACAAGGATCAGCAGCAAGCAGCACGCTGCTGCCCTCTGCAAGTGCAGCAGATATCACCCGCAGCAGCAGCTGCAGCCGCTGCTGTACAGACACCTCCACACGGGGCTTGGCACTCCCAGCCGCCGTGCTGTTGCCGCTGCTGCTGCTGCTGTTGCTGCTGCTGCTGCTGCCGCTGTTCGTATTGCTGGCAGGAGCCGAGCTGCTGCTCTTGCTGCTGCCTTCACTGCTAGGCTCTTGTTTGATCTTGCTGCTGCTGCTGCTGCTGCTGCTGCTGCTGCTATCTGCAGAACTTGTGCTGCTGCTGCTGCTGTCGGCAACTGAGGCGGCTGCTGGTGTACTGCTGCAGCTGCTGCCGGTATCTGCCGAACTTCCGCTGCTGCTGCTGGTACTACTATCTTGACAGCCGCTGCTGCTGCTGCTGCTGCTGCTGCTGCTGCTGCTGCTTGGGGGCAGGCGGAGGCGGGGGGGTTGACACTCAAAGAAGACGATCGCATCAGCAGCAGATAAGGAACTCCAATCAGCCTCTATAGGACTACGTTGAAATACCACGCTGCTGCTGCTGCTGCTGCTGCTGCTGTTGCTGCTGCTGCTGCTGCTGCTGCTGCTGGGGCCTACAATAAAGATCTTGCTGCCTGTTGGTGTTTCTATTAACCAGTTCGCCCCCCCTAAACAAAATCCGCTGCTGTAAGGAGTAATTGTGTATTCTTCGTATAGATAAGGATCTGCTGCTGCTGCTGCTGTTGCTGCTGCTGCTGCTGCAGAAGGCACCGTAGTAGCAGCACGAAGGGTGTGGCGTTGACCATAGCTGCAGAGCTGCAGCAGCTCCTGCAGGTCTTTAAGGTTTGATGCTCTGCTGCTGCTGCCTTGCTGCTGCAGCAGCAGCAGCAGATCGTCGTTGTTCTCCTCTAGTAGCACAGCACCGTCCTGCTGCTGCTCGCCTCCTGCAGCAGGAGCAGCAGCAGGTGTCCCTTTGGCAGGTGTTGCCCTTGCGGCTTCTGCTGCTGCTGCTACTGCAGGCAGCAACTTTCCCCCTTGTTCAGATCGTAAGAAAGAGATGCCTGTACACCCCAACAATGCAACAGGCTTTGTGACAAGGATGACTGGCAGCTGCTGCTGCTGCTGTTGCTGCAGTTGCAGCTGCTGCAGCTGCAGCAGCAGCATGGGGAGCCCCAGCATCCCTTGGGGGTTAGTAATGAGGATTGCATGCAAAGGCCTGCCTCCTAGGTGCTGCAGCAGCTGCTGCGCCTGCAGCCGCAGCTGGCAATGTAGGACGCCTGTAGCAGCAGCAACTCCTGCCTCTGTTGCTGCTTCTGCTGCGGCTGCAGCTGCTCCTGCAGGAGCAGCATCGCCAGATGGAGCAGCAGCAGCAGCAGCAGCAGCAGCTGCTGCTGCTGCTGTAAGGCTCTGATAACCTATAGGGGCTGCATGCAGCAAAGACCGCAGCAGCAGCGGACAGTCTACTAAGACATTGAGGGGCCCCACCTGCAGCAGGAGGCATGTTGAGAGATGAACATCTAATGCTGCTGCTGCTGCTGCTTTCCCTCTGCTGCTGCTGCTGCTGCTGGTGGTTTCAGGGGGCCCAAAGAGAGTCGCCCGAATAGCAGCACAGCAGCGGCTGTTGCTACTGTGGCTGCTGCTGCTGCTGCTACTGTTGCAGCTACTGTCCACCGCCATATTCACCGTTTCGTTGCTCACCAAAGGGCAGCAGCAGCTGCTGCTATTGGTGCGGTGTGGGGTGCTGCTGTCACACGACTTGAGCAGCAGGAGCTGCTGCTGCTGCAGCTACTGTTGCTGCTGCTGCAGTTGCTGCTGCTGCTACTGCTGCTGTTGTTGCTGCATTTGCTGCTCCTTCCGCCTGCCGCGGTGCAGCTGGTGGAGTTCTAGCAAGATTTATCATTGTTGCATTCTCTTTAAGTTGCTGCTGCTGCGGCAGGTTCTGCTGCTGCTGCGGCAGGTTCTGCTGCTGCTGCGGGCCCGCGTCGGCTGCGGCGAGGAAGCCCGATGCTGCTGCTGCTGCTGCTGCTGCTGTTTTGAGCTGTACATGCAACTCTTCTACTGCTTATTAATTTTCGTTGTTATAAATTAAAATAAATAAAATTATAATTCTAAAGAAGACGAAAAAGGTGTAAAGGGTGGAGCTGTTGCCTCTTGGAGTCGCTCGGAGTCGCCTTGTGCTGCTGCTGCTGCTGCTGTTGCTGCTGTTGCTGCTGCTGCTGATCCAGGCTGCTGCTGCTGTCGATCTAACAGCTTGAAAGGCACTTCTTCCCCGCCAAATCATAGAAGAGAGTCATTGAGTATAAACCCCTAAGGAAGGTTTTGCTGTTGTTGTTGCTGCTGCTGCTGCTGCTTCTCGTGTCACCGTGAAGCAGCAGCAGCACCACCCGTGCAGCAGCAGACCAGCGCAACAGACAGACACACGCCCACCGACAAGATCCGCAGCAGCAGCAGCAGCTGCTACAGCAGCTGCTGCTGCTGCAGTCTTCCCCCTACCTTGGTGCTGCTGCAGTCTTCAACCCATAGCACAGCGAGTGAATGCTGCACCTGAGGAGCCCTGTCCTTGCTGCACTGGCTGCAGCGCAGCAGCCAGCTGCTGCTAGAAGCACCGGAGCAACTGCAGCAGCAACAGCAGCAGCAGTAGCAGCATGACACGTGAACGGGTGGCGCCAACAGCAAGACGCATGAAGGAGTATTAGCAGCAGCAACAACAACAGCAGCAGCAGCAGGAAGTTCAGCAGCAACAACCAAGCGCACAGTAGACTACTAGTAGCAACAGCAGCAGCAACAGCAGCAACGGCAGCAGCAGCAACAGCAGCAGCAGCAACAGCACAAAGATGGCTGAATGCGAGCTGCTGCAGGGCATTGCTGCGGAGGCCATCCGCTGCTGTATTGTAGATGATGGAGGGGTAAGGTAGCTGTATGGACACTTAAATCGATGTTGCTCTTTCTGTTGCTGCTGTTGCTGCTGCTGTTGCTGCTGCTGTTGCTGCAAGTCCTCCATTTGCTCCGTGTTGCATGCACCCGTTGCTGCTGCTGCTGCTGCTGCACTTCCTTTTTCTGTGTATTGCATTCACCCATTTTTGCTGCTTCTGCTGTTGCTGCAGCTCCATCTTCTGCTGTGTATTGCATTCTCTCGTTGCTGCTGCTGCTGCCGCTTCTGTTGTTGCTGCTGTTTGAGCTGTTTGTACCCTTTTGTCTGTTTCCCGTTGTGCTTGCTGTGCTTTCTGCTGCAGCTCTGCAGCGGTGCTGCTGCTGAGCTTAGCGGTTTGCTGCAGACTGTGGGGCCGCTGCTGCTGCGTCGTGTAGCAGCAGAAGCAGATGTTGTATTGCGCGATACCTGCATGCATGCAGCAGGAGAACCAGCAGGAGCACCAGCAGCATCGAGAGCACCAAGGGAAGAAAGGCCTCTGCTGCGCCTGCTGGAGGTGCTGCTACTGCTGCAGCAGCAGCTGCCACGTGTGCTGCAGCAGAGGTTATGCTCCTTTATTGCGTTACAGGTGTGCCATGTAGGTCCAGTGTACAGAAGGGGATGCAGCAGCAGCAGCAACAACGGCGGCAGCAGCAGCAGCAGCTTATTCACTTCTTCTGCTGTTAGACCATCTCCCTTTGTTGGTGGCTGCGCCTCCTTACGGCGATCAGTCTCCTCAGGAGAAGACGCATTCTTCGTAGGCCCCACAGCAGCAGCAGCAGCAACAGCAACAGTGGGGGGCGTAAGGAAGCCGCTGCGAAGGACACCCGCATCGCTGCAGCTGCCGCAGCAGCAGCAGCAGTACCTGCTGCTGCACCGACTTGATGGGTCTAGCAGCAGCAGTTTAGACGGGCAGCAGCAAACGACTGCAGCACCAGCAACAATAACAAATGAACGTAGGGAATCCGCATCCCCTGCTGCAGCTCTTGCAGCAGCACCTGCAGCAGCAGCAGCAGCAGCAGCAGAGCCCCAGCAGCAGCAGCAGCAGCAACAGCAGCAACAGCAGCAGCGCGCTAACTTAGCACAGAGATTTCAGCAGGCAGCCGATGTCTTCCACCCCCGGCGCCTCGTTAGAAACGTGGGATCACTGCAGCAGCTGCCGCAGCAGCCGCAGCTGCTGCTGCATCAACAGCAGCAGCAGCAGCAGCTCTTCCTGCTGCAGCAACTCTCACCTGCAACCAGCGCCCATGGGCATGTTACTCTTCGGCGCAAACACTTCCTATCAAGCTGGATAGACACCGCTGCAGCAGCAGCAGCTGCTGCTGCTGTCATAGCTCGCGCTGCCGCCGGAGCAGGGGCAGCAGCAGAGACAGCAACGGAAGCAAATGCAGTAACAAAGTGCAACAGAGGCAGCATCATGCAGCAGCAGCTGCTGCTGTTGCTGCAGTGGCTACGGCGCCTCTCTAGTGTTTTCACATGGATAAGCCGCTCTGCTGCGGACACGATGCAACAGAAGCAGCAGCAGCAGCAGCAGCAAGAGGGCTGCACTGCAACAGGGATGCTGCAACTTCAGCGAAAGAGGCTGCTGCCTGTGTGTTCATTCCTTGCTGTTGCTGCAGCTGCTGTGGGGTGCATGCGCAGCGGCTTCCTTGCTGCCTGCGTGGCAGAGCAGCAGAAGCAACAACAACAACAGGGACAGCAGCAGAGGCAGCAACTATTGCCAGAGCTGCTGCAGGTGCTGCAGGGACTTGCAGAGCAGCTAGGGGCAGATGGCCGTCCCCGTGCGATATCCACTGTGCTGTTGTCGCAGCAGCTGCTGCAGCGGCAGGTGCAGCAGCGCATGCAGCCGGTGCTGCTGCTGCTGCTCTGCGAGCTGAGGGACGTCGCACTCTTCTCCTTAACAGAGGCAGCAGCAGCAGCAGCAACAGCAAAGACTGCCCTGTCGCTGCCACCAGCAGCGTGCTTCTATCCTGCAGATCCTAAGCTGCAGGATTCAGTGCAGCAGCAGCAGCAACTGCAGCTGCAGCAGACAGCAGGTGAATTGCTGTGTAGCGCAAGGCAGCAGAAGCTGCAGCAGCTGCTGTTTGCTGTTGCTCTTGAGGAGACGTGCCTCTGTACAGCAGACAATCGTAGCGATGAGACTTCAAGCCCCTCTTTGCTGCAGCCAGCAGGTGGTGCTGCGGCAGGTGCTGCTGCAGCAGCAGCTGCTGCTGCAGCTGCTGCTGCAACTGCAGCAGCACGATGCAACGCAGATACCTGGTGGAGCTGCAGCGTTATATCTCGTTGGTTGCTTCTGCTGCAGCTGCCTACGTGGGACGTAAATGCAGCAGGTTCGGAAGAAGATGCAGCAGCTGCAGCAGCAGCTGCTGCTGCTGCTGCAGATACACCGCAGCAGATCCTCGAAGTGTTCTCAAGAAACATACAGCAGCTGCAGCAGGGATTGGTTCCTGTGCGACGGGCTCTGCCGCGGCTGCCAGGTCTGCCGCAGCAGCTGCTGCACCTGTCGCCGCGGGTGCAGCAGCAGCTGCAAGTGCTGCAACTCTCGCAGCAGCAGCAACAGCAGCAACAGCAAGCCCAGCTGCACTGCATCAGTTTGCTGCTGCGCCACCGTATCCGCAGACTGGAGGCAGCAACAATTTTTCTGTTCGCTGTGAACCAGCAGGAACAACATGAGGAGGACCAGCAGCAGGAGCAGCAGCAACAGGAGCAGCAGCAACGGGAGCAGCAGCAACAGGAGCAGCAACAGGAACAGGAACAGCAGCAGCAACAGAGACATCAGCTGCACAGGGAAGACAGCTTGCCTACTGGAAAGGGATCCCTGATGCTACAAGGTGAATCTCTGCTGCGGGAGTTTGCTGCTGAGTGCAGCAGCAGCAGCAGCAGCAGCAGCGCTCACATGTCTGCTGCTATAGATGACATACAGTTAGGAGATGCCTCTTCTCTTTTCTTGCAGCAGCAGGGAGCGCGCTGTATGGCCCTGATGCTGCAGCTGTTGCACTCCCGACAGCAACAGCAGCATCTGCTGCTGCTGCTGCAAGAGCAGCAACTGCAGCAGCAACAGCCGCAGCAACAACTCTACATGAACAATTCAGCTTTCCTGAACGCAGCTGCTGCTGCAGCAGTCTCTTCCGAGGTACGTGCTGCTGCTGCAGAGGCGCGTGGACACCAGCAGCAGCAGCAATTGGCATCAGCATCTCTGACAGCAGCAGCAACAATAGCAGCAGCAACAATAGCAGCAGCAACAAGAGCAGCAGCAGCATCTGTAGCACGAACATGCTGCAAGGGAGACGATCAACAACACTGGTGTTGCTGTCGTTTTTGCTTCTGTTGCTGCTTCTGCTGCTGCTGCTGCTGAAGGCAGCAATTTCCTTGTGTGTACGTTTGCTGCAGTTGCTGCTGATGAACCCGCTGCCGCTACCTGCGTTGTTCGTGCTGCTGGGCTCCGTGCTGCAGCAGCTAATATCAGCCTTCGCAACAACCACAGCAGCAGCAGCAGGAACTCCATCCCTGCGGCATCGGCGGTCCATTGATGGGCAGTTCTCTGCTTCTGCTGCTGCAGCTGCTGTTGCTCCTGACTTCGTCCCTCAGACTCAACGGCATGCACAGCAGCGGATAGCCCTGCGTACAGCAGCAACAGCAGCAGCAGCAATTGCTAGAGTCCTACAAGACTGCTCCTGTTCTTGCGGTGTTAGCAACAGCAACAGCAACAGCAACAGCAGCAGCAGCAGCAGCAACAACAACAACAACAACAAGAACAACAACAACAACAACAGCGGCAATCCAGCACCTAGGTATTTAGGCATTGCTGCAGATTCGCTGCGAGTCGCAGCCGAAGAAGCAGCAGCATCACTAACAAACTCAGCAGCAACTACTGCAGCAGCAACAGCAGCAGATGCATCAACAGCACAAGCCACACAGTTCTGCATCTGGGAGATGGCAGGTTGCGCGCTAGCTAGGGGCATTGGGGCTTGCTTCCTGCTACTGCTGCTGCAGCAGGAGCCGCATGCAGTATCCGAGTCCAGCAGCACCAGCAGCCACAAGCTGCAGCAGCTGATGTCGCGAAGGCAACAGCAGCAGCAGCAGCAAAGGATGGACACACCCTACAGCGAATCAAGGTCTTCTATATTGGGGGATCTTGCTGCTGCTGCTGTGGGGACCCTTGTGACTGCAGCAGACAGGCGAGCAGCAGCAGCAGCAGTGGCAGCAGCAAGTGCAGCGATTTGTTGCCGGTGTCTTACGATACTAGCGGAGGCAGCAGCAGCAGCAGCAGCAACAGGGAAAACTCCGTGTTTGGCGCTGCGGGCTACCCTCACCCAGTGAGTATTAGTAACATATGCGCTATTGCTGCTGGTGTTGCTGCTGCATCTCTTTTTGTTTTGCTTGTGTTGCCTCTTTGTAGCTAGTAGGTAGGGCTCTGTCTTCATAGATATGTACGGGCCTGCAGCAGCGAAAGCAGCAGCAGCAGCAGCAGCAGCAGCAGACCCGGCGGAGGCCCGCACTTCGGCGGCATCAGTTGCTGCAGCGTATTGTGTTCTTTCTGCTGCTGCTGCTGCTGCTGCTTCAGGCTGTTCTTCGTAGGACTCCATTTGTCTTTGCGGACTCATTGGGGCCTCAAAGGGCACTACAAAACTTTTCCTGGATGTTAGTATAGTGCTGCAGCAGCAGCAGCTGCTGCTGTAACTCCCTCTGCTGTTGCTGCTACCGTTGCTTCTTGCCGCCATTTGCCTACCGCTGTAGCAAGTGCTGTTGAAGCGACACAGTCGATGCTGTCGGCGACCCCGTTGAGCTGCTGCTGCTGCTGCTGCTGCTGCTGCTGCTGCTGCTGCTGCTTTCACTTCCCTTCGGTTGCTATTGCTGAAGCTCTCGGGCTTGTCCGTGCTGTTGCTGCTGCTAATTTTGCTGCTTCTGGGTGTGCGGTGTGCTTGCTGAAGCAACTGCTGCTCTACAATTGAGGCATGAGATGCTGCACTGGGGTCGCGCCCTCTTCCTCTGCGGGCAACAGCAGCAGCAACAGCAGCAACAGCAACGCTGTTGTGCAGCAGAAAACGACTGTAGCACCGGCAACAAAGTGTGCTGTGCTCTGCATGCGCCGTTCTTTTGTGCCCCTGTGGCAGCAGCAGCAGCAGATGTAAGACACGATAGTAATTGCTGTTGCTGCTGCTGCTCTTACTGCTTCTGCTGTTGCAAAAGCAGCAGCAGCAAAAGTTGTTTGGGTATTCTGTTTGCTGTTGCTTCGTTTGCTGCAGCTGTGGCTTCAAGTGGCTATGCAAGCGGACATTGACAGCAGCTCCGCAGGAGAGCTGTGGAAGCATTTGCGGCAGCACAAGCAGCAGCAGCAGCAGCAAAAGCAGCAGCAGAGGCTGTCTCATGTGCAACAGCAGCAGCAACAGCAGCGGCACAAAGAAGTTCTTTGTGCACTTCTGTACACTGCAAGTTCCCTCACCGGACCCACACTAGACAGTCATCTCTTCAAGGCCTGCAGCAGCAAAGCAGCAGCAACGGAAGCTGCCACTGTGAGCTTTGCTGCATGCTCTGCTGCTACTGCTCCTACACCACCAGCAGCAGCATAACATACAGCCATATTGCAGCAGCATAAACTGCTGCAAATACAGCATTAGCTGCAGCAGTTGGTATGCTCACCCAGTTTACTTGCCAGTTGCCTACCTCGTACTCCATCTGCCACTGCTGTTGTTGCTGCTGCTATTGCTGCTACTGCTGCTGCAGGCTCATGTACCTGGAGACGCGGCTGCGAGTTCGCTGCCCCGTCCTTTGTTGCTGTTGCTGCAGCAGCACCAGCAGCAACAGCTGAAGCAGCACGAAGGGCTGCCACGAAGCCACACGGAGAGAAAGATGCAGGAAGCAGCAGATGCATGCTCATTAGCAGCAACATTTGCTGCTGCATCGTACCGAGCAGCGGTAATATATTTTGTGCTGCTCCTGCTGCTGCTGCTAATGCTGCTGCAATAAATGCTGAAGCTACTGCATGCATTTGCACTTCCACTGCGTTAAAGTCCTTCGGTCTTCCGTTCGCTGCTGTTGCTGCTGTTGCTGCTGCGCTGCAGAGCGGAGGCAGCGCATGCGAGGCGCTGCAGTGTCTTCAGGCCCTTTCACCCAGCAACAGCAGCAGCAGCAGCGGCAGCAGCAGCGGTAGCAGCAGCGGTAGCAGGACCCCGAGCAGGGCTACTTCTGAAGCAATGACACTTCTTAAATGTACGGCATGAAGATGCTGCAGGACTTGCTGCAGCCCTTGCTGCTGAATCATTTTTCCAGCTGCAGCTCCGCCAAGCTGTTGATTCCTTAGTTGCTGCTGCTGCTTTTACTGCTGCTGCTGCTGCCGCTGCGCATTGTGGTGCTCCTGCAGGGAAAACCCTAATCTTCGTTGTTGAGAGATGGGCAGAAACGCTTGCTTCCCGCTGCAGCAGCAACAACACCACAGCGAACACAGGCAGCGTACGGTGTTTCAGTGCCTTGTGCAGCAACAGCTGCAGCAGCAGCCGCAGCAGCAACCGCTCCTCCTCTGCCTACACTCCAGAAGCCGCTGCAGTTGTAGATGTAAGACCACTCCAAATTTGCTGCCGCCGTGGCTGCTGTTACTGTTGCTGCTGTTGCTGTTTTGCTGCTATTCTAGAGAAGTGTTGCTCCGCTGTTGCTGCTGCTGCTACCCTATCTAAAAGATCCTCTGGCTTTGTGGTTTGCTGCTGTCTGTTGGGTGATGTGTTGTTTGCTGAAGGGGGCGACGGCATTGCTGCTGCTGCTGCCTGCAGCTGTAAAGTGCTGTCCGCCGCAGCAGCAGCAGCAAAGGTGGAGTTTCGGATGCATGCAGCAACCACAGCAACTTCAACAGCAGCAGCGCTGGCTATGTCACTTGGCCCCAGCAGCACTCGTCTCGTTGCTGCAGCAGCTTCTGGATGCGGTCCCTGCAGCAGCTCAAAGTAGCCGGTTTGTGGGGGCCTTGCTGCAGGTATGGGCCGTTGGATGTTGCTGTTGCTGTTGCATCTTTTGCTGCTGTTGCTGCAGTTTCTGCTGTGGCTTTTCCCAGTGCTGCTGCTCCTGCATCGGCTTGTGTGTCAGCGTCAGCGTTATCGTGTGTCTGGTGTTCGCTGCTTGTAGGTGTTTTCGCGGATTTTTGCAAGAGAAAGGGAGCAGCAGCATCTAGAGCAGCAAGACAGACGTGTGTATGAGGACAGACGTCTGCAGCAGCAAGAGCAGTATGAAATGCTTCTCAATTCTCTGCTGCAGCAGTTGCTGCAGCAGGTGCTACACTCCTGGGCTTTGGAGGGAGCTGCAGGCCCCGCGCTGTGCCTCTTTGGCTCCCTTTTACTAACAGACGTCAACCAGCAGCAACAGCAGCAACGGACACAGCACCAGCAGCAGGAGGAGGCAGCATCGGAAGGACTGCAGGCGGCGGAAGCTTACCTTTCAGAGCAGCAAGTTTGGTTGCTGACGCATGAGCTGTTGTTGTTGGTTGTGGAGGCAGCAGCAGCAGCAAAGCGACGCTCCGCGCTTGCACGGGACGGCATAGCTGCTGCGGCAACAGCTGCTGCAGCTGGCGAGTGGCGGCAACTGCAATCGAATGTAACGTCGCAGCTGCAGCGGCTGCAGCAGCTGCAGCGGCTGCAGGGGCCACGCCCAAAACCTGCGCAGCAGCAACAGCCCCTGAATGCTGTTGCTGCTGCTGCACGTGCAACGCAGCAGCAGCTCCTGCAGAGGTGCTGGCAACTGCTCCTGAGGGAGTCATTCAGCAGTTCTGGGAAGTGTTTGGAAGCAGCCGCTGGTGCTGCTGCTCCTCTGCTGATGCATGCAAAGAGGCCCCAAGTGTTTCAGTCAGCTTCTGCTGTCCTTAGCGCCACTCGGCAGCTGCAACAGCTGCATGCTATGCTGCAGCAACAACAAAATGACAAGCCCATGCAGATGTTTGCTAGCAGCGGCGGCAGCATCCCTTTGTCTGCATCAGCAGCTCCTGCTGTTGTTGCTGCGAGGCAGCAGCAGCTGTTGGCTGAGGGCTGCGACGCAGAGCAGCAGCAGCATGAAGCGGCAGCAAGGGCAGTAACAGCAGCAGCAGGAAATGGTGCTACTGCTGAAGGCAACCTCACGATGGATCCCAGCAAGGAGACCTCCTGGCATCCACACACAGTAGCAGCCGCAGCTGCTGGATTCGGAACACCAGCAGCACTCGTCCTGCCAGCAGCAGAGCTGTGGGCTTCGGCACAACTCACGTTGCAGCAACAAGAGCAGCTGCAGCTGCCGTTGGTGCTCACCACGAGCAGAAGCAGCAACGCTGCTGTGCAGCCTTATCAAAGCAACTGTGGGGAGCTGAAGCGGCGCTGTGTGGGTGCTGCAGCTGCCGCTGCTGCTGCCTTGAGGGAGGGAACGTTTCTGGCGCTGCAGCAGCAACAGCTGTTGCTGCAGCAGGTCGTCACCCAGGGCTTGCCATGGTCTGTAGCATGGCTGTGGGCGGAGATGGTTGCGGCTGCCCTATCGGCAGTTCGTGCTGTTGCACCGAATCAGCTTATGCTGCGTTACCCCTTTTGCGCGGCAGCAAGCACAACAACAAATGCTGCAGCAGCAGCGGGAGCGACGAATGGCTGGCCGTGGCTGCGAGCATGTTGGGTGTCTGGAGCGCAGCATGTGCTGCAGCAGCAGCAGCACTTGTGCGCTGATGGAGAGTGTTTGCTGCTGCTGCTGCAGCAGCAAGTCCCAGCAGCAGCGATGATTTCTACGTTTTCAAATGCAGCACTTGACAGCCCAGTAGGCCCCTCACCAGATATGCTTCTGCGCATGCAGAGCCAGAAGCGGCCTTCTGCTGCTGCAGTGTATGGACCGCTTCTGTGCATGCAGCAGCGGCGCGACGAGCTCCTGCAGCGCATGGCGCAGCAACTGGACTTGCCAGGAATCTTGCTCCACAAGCAGCAGCAGCTGCTGCAGCAGCAGCACAAGATCGTGCAGCAGGGTCACCTGGCCTCAGGAGGGAGACGCGAGACACTGGCTTCTCAGCTGCTGCTGCTGCTCCAACAGCAGCAAATACTGCAGCATCAGCAAGGAAGTGCCAGGCGAACCTACGCATCACTCCGCGGCAACTTGGAGAGTCTAGCGACCCAAATGTGGGGCCGATCGACAGCAACAGCAGCAGCAGACGAAGAAGCTGCTACAGCAGAAGATGTAGAGTTGTATGAATCCTTAGACCTGCCGGCAGAAGTTGCGTACAGCAGAGACACCAGCTGCTGCTGCGGTGGTCCGCTAACAGCAGCAGAAGCAACATTGTCTTTGGCTTTCTCGCAGTTGCTGCTGTCGAAGTTTGCTGCTCGCAGCGGTGCTGCATTGTTCCCGCAGCTCGGCTTAGAGCAGCTGCAGCGCAGCAGCATTCTCGGGTGTCCTGCGGCTTCTGGACGCGTTGACAGCGCCTTGCTGCTCTTTACCGCTCTACGTTGCTGCCTTACAGCTACCTCCATCTGCTGTTGCTGCTGCTGCGAGAAGCATCGCCAGCAAGAGCTGAGAGAGCCCCACGAACATCAGGGCAAACGCTGCTGCTTGCTTCTGCAGGACCGCAGTAGGGTGCAGCAATTACTGCTGCAGTGCAACGGCACGTTTGCTGCGGAGCAGCAAGCGCTGCTGCGGGGGCGGGGAGCGGTCTCTCCTGTTCATCTTCAACAGCTTCTGGTGCTCCGGTGTACGTACACTGCAGTTTGCTGCTTCCTTGAGCGCGCATCTAAGGAGAATTGGCTGCGGCCTTGTGATTGCGCAGACGTCAAAATTGCAGCAGAAACTGGAGCAGCAGCTGCTGCTGCAATATCTGGTAGCAGCAACAAAGGCAGCAATAACATCAACAGCGCATGCTTCTGTTTCCCCAGGCAACGTTTGGCATCGCTTGCTGAGTCTATGGCTTTCGTCGCAGACATGCTGGAGCCTGCTGCACTTAGCAGCAACAGCAACAGCAACAGCAGCAGCCTTTCGTGCTGTTCCAGTGCGGCTGCACGCTGCAGCGCCATCTGCTGTACAGCGCCCAAGGGGATTCGGAAGTGCTGCAGCAGCAGCTGCAGCGGCAGCAAGCGCCTCGTACAGCAGCAGCAGCTGCCCCCGTCTCCTACAGTGATAAGCAGCAACACCACCTTCTGCAACTGCAGAAGAATGTGCGTCGTTAAACGGGAAGCTCCTGCTTCTGCAGCTCTGCTGCGTCTGCTGCTTCTTGATGAGATCGAGCGCCTGGTGGCTGCGTTTTGTTACATTGTACCCCAAAATGCAGCTGACGCGGCAGCAGCAGCAGAGGCCACAGCAGCAGCAGCAGGAGCAGCAGCTGCTGCAGTGGAGGCAAGCGCAGCCGCAGCTGCTCACACTAGCACCAACAGCAACAGCATCAGCAACAGCAGTAGCTACAACAACACCAGGCCGGTAGCGAGTGTGAGGGTGCACCGAATGTCTGTTCTGGAGCTCGTAGCGTCTGCAGCAGCAGAAGCAGCTGTCTCTGCTGCGGCAGCAGTTCAATGGCCTGCTGGTGCAACGGCACCCCACCGGGATTTGTTGCAGCTGCGGCGTTTGCTGCAGCAGCAGCCCCCCTCTGCAGCAGTGTCGAGACGCAGCAGCAGATGCTCTCAATCGGAAAAGCACCAGAAGGAGGGGCATAAGAATGGTAGCGAGCCAGACACAGAGGCCACAGGAGCAGCAGGAGGCACGAACGCTGCAGCAGCAGCAACAGCAGCACGTCTGCTGCAGCATGCGCCGCTATCTCTTGTTGCTTCTACGTCGATGCGGCTGCAGGCCGTTCCTGTCTTCTCCACTGCAATGTGAGCTGCGACCGCTTGCTGAGCTGCTATTACTGCAGCAGCAGCAGCAACCACAGCAGCACCAGCAACAATATTAATTCCGAATTATCTTATCGACAACTGTTTTCATGTGTGTGCTGTGATACAGATGGAGTTGTGGTGCTCTTGCAGCAGCAGCAGCGGACCCGTTGCTAGCTGTTAGGGAGCTTCTGCTGCTGCAGCAGCAAACGCCTGCAGAAGGGGCATCTGCGCTGTGGCGCCTGCTGCTACTGTTGCTGCAACAAGAAGTAATGAGCTGCCTGCGCTCTTCTGTTCCCTCCAGCAGCTGGTTTATAGGTGGAGCTGCTGCAGAGGCACCTCAGTTATCTCAGCAGCACAGTCAGAAGCAGCAGCAGCAGCCGAAGCTGCCTCTGCCCATGCTGGGGATGGTAATCCGCTGTCTCCTTTACTGCAGCAGCTCTTTGCCAGTACACGGATTACTGTTGTTGCTGGAGCAGAACACAGCAACAACGGTGGCTGCAGCTTGCTGCATCAGCAGCAGTAGCTGCAGCAAGAACAGCAACACCAGCAACAACAGCACCATCAGCACGATCAGCAACGGCAGCTACAGCAACAAGCGCCATACTGGAGAGGTCTCCGGTGGTGTCAGTGAAGCCGCTGCCGTTGGACCGATTCGAATTCTGCGAGCAGCAGCTTGCCAGGTGCTGATGCTCAGCAGCAGCACCACCACGAGCAGCAGCAGCAGCGTGCCAGTAACGCCGCACCAGAACCTCTTTTCCTTCCTACAGCCTCAGCTGCTGCAGGCCCTTCGTGTAGATCCAGGTAGAGCCCTCGAAGGGGCCTTCATTGCAGATTTCTGTCAACAGCAGCAGCAGCAAGGGGAGGAGTATGGAGGCCGCAGCAGCAAGTGCACATACCGCCAGCTATCTTTAGTCATGCAGCTCGACTCTGCTTCCAATGTAAGAAAGCAATGCATAAATTACTTTTACATCATTTTGCTCTCTTGTTCCTCATTTAGGTTTCTCTGCTCTCCTTAATTCCCTTTTTTTTCTTTTTTGCTGCATGATATCCGGGCCTCTGGCGACCCTGCATGCAGCATTTTCTGCCATTCATGCATTCCTTGCAACTGAACTTTATGCATCTCTACGTTGTTTGCTGTGAATGCTTTTGCTGCTCCTGCTGCTGCCACTTCTGCTATGTGCTGCAGCTAGATGACAGTGACCCCCTTGCTACTAAGTCCAAGCAACTGCGGGTAAAAGCTTGTGGAAAGCTTAGGGTCTAGGGTTAAGTGTTTAGGGTTTAGGCTTTAGTGTTTAGGGTTTAGGGGTTGGCTACCCTTGCACCGCATCTCACTGAATTTGAGAAGGCTTGCTTCGGTTCATTTGTCTGTACTGTTCCTCGTCCCGGTGCTCCTGCTGTTACTGTTGCTGCTATTGTTCTCGCTACATATGTTGCAGCTTCTTCTTATTCTGCTGCTGCTGCTGCTACTGCTGCAGGCCGAGCTGTTTCGTTTGATGAGTACGGAGGCACGGGATTTCCTAGAGAATCAGGTGCAGTACTGGAAGGCTATCATAGGCTTGAGGTAAAGAGTTGTCTGCTGTTGTGCTGCTGCGGTGCTGGAACCTTGCTTCTGCGTTGCCTTTGTGTTGCTGCTGAGCTGCTGATCTGGTAATACTCCGTGCCTGAGCACCCCTTTATTAATTTTCATAACAAAGTCGAACAGCATCAGGAAGAATATTTTTGATTAGAGTGGGGATATGGTCTCCTTGTAGATGCGTAGACAATAGGTCTCTGCAGCTGCACTGGCAGGAGGAGGCAGACGCCGTCTGTCTTCTTCGCTGTCCTTCTGTGTTGTTTTTGTTTTCCTGTAGCAGTCTCCTTGTTGATCGTCGTTGCTTGGGTGTCTTTCCTTTTCCTGTATGCTGCCCTTGTGTTCTTGTGTGCGTGCCCCTGGCTCTGTGTGCGTGTGCTATATGATGCTGCCATCGTCTTCGTATTGGCCTCCTTGCTGGGAGCTGATGCGGGAGCGTATCCCTGCGATAGAACCCAGGGTTGAGGGATTAGAGTTTACGGTTTATGGTTTGCGGCTGGGGTTTACAGCGGGCGCGCAGTGGGTCTTCCCCCTTCTGCAAGGAAGGCTTTCTTCGTGCAGCAGATAGAAGAGCTGCAGGTAAACGCCTGACTAAACCCTAAGCCACAAGCCCTGAACCCTAATGAAATGTTTCCCCAGTGTTCTGAATATTTTATTTAGCTTTCACTCACTGGGGAGCCTTGTTGCCGCTTCCGCTGCATTTGCTGTTCCTGATGCTGCTGCCTTTATGCTGCTGCATTTCTCTGTTTCTCTGCAGAGGACGTCACCTTGCGAGGGCTTCTGGTTGCTGACGGAACCCCTGAGAGTGCAGCAAGCGCTGCCCGAGTCGGCCACCGCCATGCAATCTGCAGCCAAGGTTAGACCACCGCTTTGTGATTTTTGTCTTTTTGCAACTTTATTTTGTTGCTGAGTAGTCGTCGTAGTTGTTTTGGGGCCTATCAGCATTTTAATTCTTTGTTGTCTCCTACCGAATTTAGTTTTACTCTTTTTCCTGCTTGCAGGTCACCTCATTATTTCGTCGTCTTAATCACGTTGCTGCTTTCATTCTCATTTTTGTGCTCTGTTTGATCTTCTTGGTGCTGTTCTCTTTTTCGTGCGGTCTTGCTTTTGCTTTTTTGTATTTCCTCTCCTTCTCCAATGGCTGACCAGTTGTTTGTGCCTCTCTAGAGGTAGTGTGTAAATATAGTCCAGTGTCTGTTTGCATTTGACAGTCGGCTTTCGTTATTTGTGTCTGTCTCCGTTTGCCTGCCTATCGGTTGGTCTCTCTGCCCGCCGTCAGAGTTTCCGTTGTCTTGTTTGTTTTTACTACGTTGTCGGCAATCGGAGCAACAAGAAACAGTCAGCTTTTCGGTCTGTGTTTTTGTTTGTTTGTTTATTTGCTTGTTCCTTTGTTTGTCTTGTTAAGGCCCCCTTTTTGCTTTCCTTTGAGGCTGTTGGAGGCGGCAGACGCCCCGCATGCATTTTCAAGCTACTTGATGACCTCCAGCAGGACGCCTTAGCAGTTCAGGCAACGCGCGTCAGTCTCCAGCCTTCGCCGCTGCAGCTTCTATTTTGCTGTTGTTGGTGCTGCTGCTGCTGACGTTGCTGCTTCCGTTCGTGCTCCTACGCGTGCTACCAGCTGGCTACTGCCCCGCTGCTGCTGCTGTGGTTTTCAACAAGCTTTTTGCTGTTCCTGCTTATTTTATTGATTTGGCGTCCCCATTGCTAAGGATCTACTGTTGCTCCTGCTTCTGCTGCGTCTTTCTTGAGCATCCTGGTCCTCCTCGTCCTAGAATATTTATTGCTGCTGCTCCTTCTCTAAGGACCCTTCGGCTGCTCTTCCTGCTGGGGATGCTGCTTTCGGCTAGCTAGTGGCAGTTACCTGTGTTTTTGTCAATGATGGACCGATCGCGGTGGCTGTTAGGTGTCTTATTCTGCACCCTTGCTTGTATATTTGTTGCTCCTGATGTTGCTGCTGCAGATGTGCCTATCGGTCCTTGCTTCTGCCGGGGAGTCATCATGGCTGCGACCCTATGGTGTCACAGCTGTTATCCAGAGGGCAGAAGCAGCCCAGCAGCAGCAGCACCATCCATGTGACAGCAGCAGCAGTGATGAGGGCAATATTCCTGGTTCGGCTAGCTCCTCGGCAACAGCAGCTGGAGTGGAACCAGCAGCAGCAGCAGCTAGCAGTAGCAACAACAGAAAACCGCTCTCCCCAGCTCCCCACGGATTTGCCTCAGACTCTTCCTCTGCTGTGGAAGGCTTTTCTACCTCCCCGGCAGCAGCAACAATAGCAAGGGGGCGAAAGGCCGGCTGTCAGCTCGGTGGGGCAGTCTCTGTTGTAGAAAGTGCATTAAGTCGCCATCAAATCGGGAAGACTTTCGGCTGCTCCCTTGTTGAGTTCTTTGCCCTGACATTCCCCAAAGAAAACAGCAGCACCACCAGCAGCAGCAACAGCAGGCGCAGCAGCCTCCGAAACACGCACAACCTGCCATTGGCGGCCAATGGCAATCCTCATTCCAACCATGCTGCAGCAACAGCAGCAGGCAGTCGATGCTTTGGAGAGGGGAGGGCATCTGGGCCCCAGCAACTCAGAGGTAGCAACGACAGCGATGCGGACGAAACCCAACAGGAGCAGCTGCAGCAGCACCAGCAATTAGTGCAGCAGCGTGTGGGAACCCAGCAACAGCAGCAACAGCAAGATGAAGTGCTGCTAAGCGGACGGTCCCACCGCATTGCTTTCGAGAACGCTACGCAAAACTTCGCCGATTCCTTAGCTGCCTACGCTGTCCTCAGCTACCTGCTGCAGGTAATTGTTACTAGACTCTCTTCACTAGCAGCAGCTGCTGCTACCGCTGCTAGTGCTGTTGCTGTTTGTATACAATCGCAATCGCTCGTTTTGTAGCTGCTGGGGCAGTTGCTTCGATGTTAGTGTGCTGCTGTTAGTGTCATTACTAATTGTTTGTTTCCTGCGTATCTTTCGCCGTAGAACAGCGAAGCTGGGTGTAGTTCACCTTGCGTGTTTTTTGTGACATGGGGAGCTGCTGCAGGTGAAGGATAGGCACAACGGAAACGTGTTGATATCGGTCCAGTCAGGGCGTTTGCTGCACATAGACTTTGGGTTTATGCTGGCTCTGTCCCCTGGAGGCGACATGGCATTTGAAAGAGCTCCATTTAAACTTACTGCCGAGATGTATGCACTCCTCGGCAAAGAACAAAGCCAGCAGTTCCGCTCTTTCGTCAATAAATGCGTCAGAGGGTAAGCGCCAGCTTTCGTGTAGCTGCCACAGCAGCGGCAGCAGCAATGGGCGACGCGGCGGGTGTAGCAGTCGTAGCAGCACTCGCATATGCTAACAGCGTGCTGAGCCACAGATAATGCTTCTGGCCTCCACGGAGGAGAGACCCCACAGAAACCTGCCTTAGAGTCTTTCTCACACATTCTGGATTCCTTGCTGTCTTGGCATGCTTCTGCTTTGGCTGCTTTTTCTGTTTCCTTTCATCTATCTGCCTCTATTGGTGGCGTTTTCTCTCTGTTGCCGCTTCAATTTCTTTAGCCGTTGTCTGTTTTCCTGGATGTGCAGAGCCCCTCTCCTCATGCATGCGCACAGTTCACAGCGTCTTAATAACGTAGAAATTTCGAATACGTCTCTCTTCAGGCCAGTTTTCTGCAGCTGATAGTGGTGGTGCTGCTGCTTTTGCTGCTGTTGCCCCTGCTGTGTTTCAGATTCCTTGTCCTACGCGAGCGAGCGGATGACTTCATATCACTTTTCGAGGCCATGCAGTTCTCTCGCATCGCCTGTTTCAAACCTTTCGCGGTGGACCACCTCAGGTTCGTCTTTAGTTTGGGGTTTAGGGCTAATGTCCTTGCAGCTGAGATTGAGGGTCCCCCACCCCCATATCCCCTTGTTCTAAACACTATTCGCCCCAGCTTTGCAACGCCTGAAGCCATACATATACTAGCCATATAGCCTGCACAGCTGAACCGTTTTGCTTCCCTCGTGGGTTCTTGTTTTGGGGGTTTAAGCTAAGGAATGTACGGTAGTGTGGTGCATTGAGCGTGTAGTTGAGTGTCAGTACGTAGGAGCCATACGGGTGTGTTCCGCCTTAGGCTCATGCTCCGGAATGTAAGGTTTGGTGTTCAAGTTTTGGGGTTGGGGTTTTGTGTGTAGGGCTCGGTTCCAGTTGCACCTGTCCCCCTTGCAAGCAGCGGCCTTCATGGAAACCAAAATATGGGAGGCGCTCCAGTCTCTCACCACGAGGGCATATGACCTCGTGCAGCACTTGCAGCAGGGTATTCAGCACTAACTCCTGCTGCTCCTGCGGCGACTCACTGCTTCCGCTACTTCTGCAGCTGCTGCAGCCACGCCAGCTGTTGCGGTGCCCCAGCAGCCTCGCCGTAGTTTATTTGCCTCCACCACTGACAGGCGCAGGCTCACCCCTGGCAGCGGCAAGAACAAGAACAGCTGTTTCTGCTTCAACTGCACAAATGCAAACAGTTTATACTTTGTCTCTGAGTTTCCGTCGGCACCGGTTTGTGTTGTTGACGTCAACGTATTTGGCATTTGTAAAAACCTTCAAACTTTCCTCATATCCGTCGACGCTGTAGCTTCCTTTGGGGGCTTTGTTGTTACTACAGTTGCAGCTGCTGCACTGCTAGTCCCTCCCAACCATTGCTGCGTCCACTGCACCTGTGTCACTCGCTTGCCGTGAGTGATCCTTTTATGGGCACAATCCCCCAGATAAGCGAGAGCAGAAGCAGCACGCGAGGAATCTGCTTACACAACGTATCGTCCTCCCCCTGTGACTGTTCCTGCTTCTTCAAGTAGTGCTTTTCTTCTGCTTTCGACGCCTTCAAAAGTTTGCTGTTGCTGTTCGGGGTGTATATGTAGCTTCCTTGCTGCTGCCTCAAGTTTTTCCTTGTCCAAATTGTAGTTAGGGTTAACGCGGGGCCCCTTCGGCGGTTCCATGTGAGGAATGCTTTTTTTGGCTTTCGGCTCAGTTGTTTCCTGCAGATACCTCTCCAGTTCCTGTTCAAATAATATAGAGGAAAGCGCAAACGCAGAAACAAATAGACCAATCGAAAGAGCGCCTGCTGCTGCTGCTGCACGTCCTGCTGAGGTCGACTCGGCCGCCTCTACCGCTTTTGGTTGCAAAACGTTGCAACTAAACCTACACCTTGGTTTCCTAACGGCCGTTCGTCACAGGCACACGCATCTACCACTGAAGCTACAGCGGCTGCAACTGCATGGCAGTTACAGCAGCGGCACCGCCACAGGTTTGGCAGGGGAGCTGCAGGCACACCTAGATTAATCCTGATTCACCTGTTGCAACAACCCGCATGATGTGATCTCGTCGACGAAGGCACCATATTCTCTCAGCAATGCGAAGGGGACGGTTTTGTCCTTGGGGTGCTTCTGTCGGCTGAGCAGAAGTAGCAGAAGCAACAGCGGTGAACACTGTGGGCATGTTCTGCTCCAGAAGAAGAAACTGCAACAGCACGATACTGACAGCTCACCACAGGAACAGCAGCAACAACATCGGTAGCAGCAGCGGAACAATAGCATCATCACCCTCAGCAGCACAAAGAGTTAAACTCTAACAACAGCGACAACAGCAACTTGCGTCGGTGTTCCCATTCCCACGAAGAGGGACGGGATTTCTCCTGCTGCCGCTTCAAACAAACGAACCAATTCGGCATCCAAAGCCTCTGCACATCAACGAACTGAAACACAGAAATACTAGTCCTTGTCTGCATTATTTTGGACATGCAATGTCAGCTGGTGGATTCGCTGTCAGGCATCAGGTCCTAGCATGTGCAGTTTAGGGTTCATGACTTAGGGTTTGGGGATTTACTGTGCAGTTTGATGTGCTTCACGCTGCGTGGGGCGGATCGTGTGTCAACCTTCTGCGTTTCGGTAGTTTTTGGTGTCTCTTTGGGGACTATATCGCGTTCAAATTCAAAATGGTAGCACCAAGGAAGATGCTGTCTGTAATCTTGTTCTTCCTCGTCTTCACCGACTTCTGAACCTCCCTGCCTGCCGTTCCCGCCTCCTTCTGTGCCTGTTGTGCCTGCTTGATCCTCTTCGCCGCTGTCTCCTGCCGCGCACATCCCCCACCTCCTCTCTGCTCTTCCTGTTCTGCTTCTGCATCCCTGCATCACTGCACAGCCCGCCTCCCCTTGGAAAGTTTCTTGCCGTAAAGAACCATGTGATGGCCTGTGTGGAGCACCCAGCGCATCCCGCTGTGGCGCCCTCTGTGAGGCCCCTTCGTGCTGTCTCCCCTCTGAAGGAGTCTGCCGCAGTGGGGGATATTTTGAGCCTTCCCTTCTCGAAGTGAAGGGCAACGGCCCCTGCACGTCCCCATATATATACTTTTGAGGGTCTCTAGAGGTTGGTGAGCCCCTAGGAAGCCAGCTATCACCCTTTGCTACGGGCGAAGAGCCCCAGACGAACCCACCCGATACGGCTCCCCCATTGAGGTCCCTCAAGGTGTTCTTTTGGGGGGCCCTGTACAAGGCCCCTTGGGAGGCCTTCTGCTGTGTGCAAGTTTGTAAACCCGCATGTTTCTGCTTGTGTTTGTGGTCTCTATTCTTTAAGTATTTGCCGAAGTCCTCTCTGAACTCCTTTGCCAACAACTCCCGCTTGAACACAACCTTTGAAGAGCATATGCAAACACCTTAAGACCTAGTAAGCCGCCTTCCTGCATGTTGCCTTCCTCCATCGCAGTAAGCGTTACACGACTTAGGTGCGTGCCCTTGGGTTGGGGGCTGCGAAAAACGGTGTGAGGGTTACAGGTAAAAGGGACTGAAGTCTCACCTGGTGTGTCTTGATGAGATACCTGAGTACACGAGACCGTCCCCACCTCTCCCTCTCCATGGGGGCCCACTCTCTCCGGCTGCGTGGGCTCAGTGCTTCCTTGTAGTCGAGACCAAAGCGCAGCAGGTGCCGCCTGCTTGACTTGCTTAGTGGGGGCCCCCCGGGGCCCCGAAGGAAGTCATCCTCGCTGAGGGCTGGCAAGGGTTCCAGGGGAACAACACAGGGAGGTTCATCAGAAGACACCAATTGTCTGACCTGCTTTCCAAAGCTCCCCCTTGCTCCCTTTGCATCACTCACAGCGTGCGCATCAGGTGACGGATGATCCCAATCCGCGTAAGGAGAAGCAGGGGGCCTCCCTTGTCTTCGAGTTGCAGCAGTTTCCTTCTCTGTAGTAGCAAACCAGAGGTCCATCAGATTAGGCCTCAGAGGCACCTGCGGGTGTTCGATGAAGTGCGCAACACACGCCAGTTGAAAATGGCAATAAACCCCACTACACCATAAACTAAAACACCAGAGGCCGCAAACTTTGGCAGGCGCATGCTGTCCATTTGTTCCTCCAAGTGCTTATGCGGCTGTCCTGAGTCTGTGTACTTTGCGGTTGCTTTCCATATCTGATACCACTACCCCTCCATCTGCACATGTTCACGTATGTTCAGGGATTCCTTTCCTAAGATCCAGCCTTGGGTGCGGGCTGAAGACCAATGCACTCACCGCTTTTGGTGCCCTCGGACTGCTATTTGTAGAGGAGGGGAAATCCAGTCTAGGCGTCAAGCCGTTTGGTTGTTGCAGGAGGCCCCATGGGGGGGTTTCTGCTGCTCTGTATGCGGAGGGGAATTGCACTCCACTCATCTCGCCGCTCTTTTGGCCAAAGGCAAGGGCAGGGTTTGGGGCCCTTGAATGCGTTAGGACGCGAAACCGCTGAAGATCGTCCTTTAGGATTGCTAGCAACTGTTCTTCTACTCTCTGTACAGCAGGGGCAGCGACAGCTTCGGGAGGCCACCTAGGGCCCCCCACACTGCTCCTTCGACGCATCGAAGCCTCTAGGTAACCCACCGAGCACAGTTTGGAGGGGGGCCGGGGGGGAAAGTGTTTCTTCATCAATAGCAGTTGGGGTCTTGAACGAATAATTCTCCCAATCTAAAACAAAAACTTTGGGGGTAAAGGACCGAAACAAAGCAGAGGTTCAGACTCACCACAAGCTGAGGTCCAATGGTCCATCGGCTTGCGGCTGAGGCTGGTGAGCTCTAGCTGCGAATCGCGTGTCTGTAAACTAAGTCGTGGACCAGGTTAGCAGTAGTTTGAGCTAGTTGAGAATGAATGTTTACTTCACATTCATATTAATTGATAGGGAATTCAATATTTAGGCAGCATTAACGATCAAAGCAAGCAGGCCGTTTCCGGCTGCCGTGAGAGCCCGAGCAACAGCCCTTCTTTTGCTGGTAGGAGGGTGCCCTCCAATAAGCCGACATAACAAATGCCATCAGATAACGAAAACTGTTAAACTATTCGCAAGATATCATAAAGTGTGGATTCCAAAGGCGGCAACACCCAGGAAGGGGGATGGCCCTTCGGCGTGGACGGCGTTGCAGGTGCAACACGTCTTTAGGAGCTCCGCAAATTAGCCCCAACAGGAGTATAAAAATGCCCTCGTATACCTGACGATGTTGAAAGGAATCTGGAAGCCTTAAGAGCTTCCAAAGGGAGAACAAATTCTAGCGCTGCTCAACCGCTCACTTCAGTCGACACGGGGGGTCTTGTGGTGCTGAGCCTGTAGGCGTGATTGCTGAGCAAAAACAGTAGACGGTTCAGCAGTCTGTGTTAAGAGTAAAGAACTTACTTCTACTAGTGGATAGCTAGGCAAGAGCTAACCAGCAACAACTGGAGAGATTCTGAGGACTGCAGCTTCCCCTGTGTCTTTTGGTATATCTCGGCAAGAACTTTGCTATAGCGACAGAAACAGGGAGCTTATCCACAGGAACGGATATGCCCAGACGGATATGCCCAAACGCGTAACATCGTAAACGATATTCAGCTTTTTTAAATCCCAGAGAGTATCGGACATGTCTCTGCTGATGTAGAGAGGATGCCACAATTGTCCCACTGGTCTGCTAGGTGTTCAGCGCTGCAGCATTACACACATGCTAGCATAAGGATGCAACACCACGAGGAGCTTGAGAGCTAAAGCCCCATAAAGCACCACCTCTGGATTATACCATGCTGTCACCCGTTGCTCTTGTGGACAGTGGGGAGGTGAACAAGAGGAAATACACATTTCTTTGCAATTGACGGACTGGAAGCACGTGGACGGACCGTTCCTGCACGGTGGAGCAGAGGCACGATTGCAGCTGCAGCAGCAACAACAGCAACATCCTTATTAAAGCCCAGTAGCAGATGCATGTATACTCTGCCAGGAAGCATCGGTGTAGCCCAGCCTCGTTATTTATGCTCTCGCTACCCTTGCCTAGCTAAGGGCTAGGGTTTAGGTTTCAAGATTGCTGTTTTGTGCAGGCGGGATTTGAGGGGGTGTTATTCTGCTGTGACGGATAGGGCCTGAATGGAGCGGTAATAATGTTTAAATGCTTTTTGGCTTGTGGCGTGCCGTTGGCGTGCATACGGGAAGCAGTGGTTTCGCGCGCGCGTTGATGAGGAAGAATGTTGAGGATTGAGTTTGGCTGCTGACCTTGAGCGCTGCATGCCCATTGGTTTCACCTTGGGTGACTTTGACGCTTTAAACGTATCAAAGAAGGAAAATTTTGGATCATTTCCCTCCAGCTTTTTCAAGGAAGGGAGGCCGCTACGGGCGGGTCCTCTGCTGCGCCAGGACACCGTGCCGTAGCTTGTGTTCCGGCAAGGAGTTGAGGCGGGCAAAAATCGGGATTTACATGAAATATGGAGATAAAAAGGACACTCCACTGGCAGTTGACTACATGCTGATTAAATGTTCAAAAGAACATGTTTATCCCAGCAGGTTTATGCCTATTTAGCGCGCGGCAGCCGCAGCCTTGCTCTGTGGGTGGTTGCTGCAACAGCCGGCAGGGGAGTCAGAGAGGTGTTTCTCCATCTGTCTGTGCTTCTTTTTCGTTTTTTTACCCTCAGACTGCTTTTATTTGTTTGCTAAGACGATTTTCAGCTGTTTGTTTACCACCTAACAGCTCAAAGCCCTCAGTCATAGGCCGCCGGTGCTGCTGCTCGCCGAGGCACCCGCAAGCAGCTGCTGCGTTGCAGCAGTTGTCTTGATATGGTTTGGCTGCCAATTCGGCTCATCTGCAGCTGCTTCTACTAGAAGTCGCATTCTAATCCGCTTGTAGCCAACACACTCTGTGTCTGCTCCTCGCCGCCTGCTCCGCCCGCTGGTGCTGCCCCTGCTGCGGGACCGACCACCCAACACTGGTGCCATTTGCCACCTTTTTTCCTTGCTGCACTGGCAGCATATGTTGTCGGAGGAGTATTATCAGTCAAAGGGAAACGGAAGCGTCAGCAGCAGCAACAACAACTGCGTCAGCAGCTGCAACACCAACGGCTTCAGCTGAAGCAACACCAGTGGCGTCAGCAGCAGCAAAACTGTTGCAGCAGCTTGCTGTTGGCTTTTGTTGCGCGTGACCTGCATATTTATTTTCTTTTTGGTCAGCGTACCCGTCTTCACTGCTGTTTCCGATCGAAGCCCGTTGTGTCTGGATTTGCCCCGAGTGTGCGAGTTTTTTCGCCAGAATGACAGCAGCAGCGAGCAAGAACGGCGCTGCAGCAGCGACAAGTGCAGCTACGGCTGCAGCTACAGTGGCGGCGTGCGCAGCTGTGATGTGCGCTGTGGGATACAGGCCTCTGTGTCGCGTGCTGTCATGGATGTTTCCGGCTGAGTCCTGGGGTCCCGGCAAGGGAGTGGAGCTGGCAGTGCGTTTTCAGTGGCATATAATGCTTACCTGTTTGCTCTACCTTCCTGCAGTATATATAATGCGTATGGTTATGTCTCTGCGGCCTGCGTACTCGCTGCGAGGCATCGCCTTTGCTTGGAATTTGGTGCTTTCTTTGCTGTCATTCCTGGGGTTTATGACGGTCTTGATCCAGCAGCCGTCGCTGCTCACTGTGCCTGTACACCCGGAACGTCTGTTTACGCCTCCTGTACGTGTTGTAGTGGCTCTCTTTACTTTGACCAAGGCAGTGGAGTTCGGGGATACGTTCATCCTCGTATTGAAAAAGAAACCCCTCTCTTTCTTGCACCTCTACCACCACCTCACCGTCACGCTTTACTGCTGGTCTGCCCAGCGCACCAATGTGGACTTTGCCCACGGGTTTGTTGTTATGAACTTGGGGGTGCACTCTCTGATGTACCTCTACTACTGCTTGACTTGCTGCATATCTGCAGCACGACCTAGCAGCTCCAAGGGGGCCAAAGACGCCAGCAGCAGCATCAGCACCCGCAGCACCAACCGGAGCTTGCTGCAACAGGTGCTGCGGCAATCACGCCCAGCAATAACTCTTATGCAGATAGCTCAGATGCTAGTGGGGATGTATTTGGCAACGAAGGGAGCCCTCTGCCTCCATGATCAGCAGCAGGTACTCAACGCACAGATCGCACTGGCTATGTACACATCGTACGCCGTACTGTTCTTGAGGCTCTACTGCAGCAGCTATCTTCCCCACCTCAGCAGCAACCGAGTGTTGCTGCTCTTCCTCTTGCATGCGCTCGCGGCAGCAGGCGTCTACCGGCTGTCTTGCGCCCCAGACAAACTCCATCTTATCGCACATTGTACTGTTGCTGCTGGCTCCTCGCTCCTGCTGGCCTCTATCTGTAACCGCAGCAAAAGCAACGAGGGAAACACAAACAACAGCGGCAGCATCTGGCTGTCGCTGCTGCTCGTCTTCAGCCTTCCCTGCGGGTTAGCGGTGGCTGCGAAGCAACAAGAAGGCGAGCAGGCGGAGCGCAAAGCAGCGAATACAACAGCTGCAGCAACAGCGGCAACACAGAGGGCCGCAGAAATGTTCACCTGTGGCGAGGGGTTCCCTGAGCGTTGCCCCTCACTCACTTCGACATCAGCAGAAACAGCAACTCTTTCCTCTTGTTACAGCAGCTCGGATGACCTAGGTGCAGCAGCCCCAAAGTGTTCCGCTGCAACAGCACCCGCAGCAGCGTCAAGGGGAGTGATTCCGTCGGGAGTTGAAAAGAGAAAAATAAAACCTGTGCGCGTGCGGCCTCGGGGTGAAGGCGCAATGAGGCAGCTAACTTACAAGACAGCTTGCATCAATTTGTCAGGGTGGCAGCTGGTTGCTGCTGCTGCAGGTGCTGCCGCACCTGTGGTATATGGGCAGTTCATCAGCGGCCAGTGGTCTGTGGGTTTGTGTGTCTTTGGAGGACTGCGTTGGGCCCTCGAGCTACAGGCAGCCCACCACTTGCGCCTGACTGCCTAGTCGCCAGGCTCTCAGCTCAGCTGCAGCAGCACTGGCGACAGCACTTGTCTCCACAGAAGCTGTGCGGGCTCAATTTGTTAGCAGCAGCAGCAGCTGCGCAGAACCGCTCAGTGGAATGGGGATCATTTTGTTGGTTACGTTGGTGCACCAGCAGAGGAGGCGCAAAAGCTGCACCAGGTGCTGCTATGTACAGCTTGCAGCAGCGGCAGCATATCTGCTCGCGCCGTTTGGTCGAAAAAGTGCCCTTGGCAACACTGGTAGCCACGCAGCTTCGGCAGCTGTGCTACTGATGCTGCAGGTGCTGCGACTTGGGCAGCAGCATCACATCAGCAGCGGGAGTTGCTGGTCTGATTTTAGGTAGTATTCCATACGACCAATTTAACAGTCGGTCCATTGATAAGAGATGAATCAGCAGTTTCTGGTGCCGTTTGTACTACTGCTGCTGCTAGCTGTTAGGTGTAGGCGTCCATGAATCGCTTTCTGCAGTCTGTCCTTTGTACACCGTAGCTCGCCGAACCAACTGTAAAGTAACCGGCACACTGCAGCCCGTTAGTAGTACCGGTGCATCCCTTCTACCCGTTCCGCTTAGTACGCTTGATGCCCCTATTCTCGTTTGCTGTAGCACTTGCTTGCTTTTCTTCGTGCTCCTTGCCTCTTGTTCGCCTGTGTTCACGGGGGGCAGTCGGCTTCCTTCTATTTTCAGTGCCATCCCTTCGTAAAGTCCATGGGTGCAATTCGATGACCCGTGGACGGACAATCCGTCTTGCTGTCACTTGCTTTCCTTTTAGCATATGATCATGCCGGTTTTATCGAGTGAAAGAAGGACCCGGCGGAAAGGTGGTAGCATAGAACATACATATGCATGGACGGGCAAACAAACACACAGGCCCAGAATTTTGTTGTATTCGTACGCCAAGACGCACAGGTGTTTAGGGACAAAACATGAAGATGCCTGTAGTCCTGGTATGACTAAACTATAGATACCCTAAAACGTGCCATTCCTAGAGAGGAGCAAGAGAAGTGTTGGCGGCCTGCAGTAGCACCCAGTGGGGGGCATCTTTCGTTTTCCTTTAGAGTTCCAACGGACTCATCTTTGGACGTTTGCAGCATATCAAGCATCTATGACTGCCCTGCATGCTCAGGTAGCTTATGTTTAGTAAAAATGTCTAGTAAAGGAGACTTCGGCGCCCTTTAAATTCCATAAGCTGAAGAGCGCAGCTCAGGATCTGGAGGTTCCTGTTTAGAAAGCGTAGGGAGATTACAGATGATTGACTGTTTAAGTTGGGGAATACGCCAAGTTGGATATATGGGCAACAAACAAACAACCGGAAGCGCGTTTATCCTCTCCGGGAAGATCCGTATTCCGGATACGATTTCGTGAATGTAGAATAAAAAAAGAGGGAATCGCGGCTCCGTGAGAGTACCAGCCATCGGCAAAACACTAAGAGTGCGAGGAGAAGACCCGAAGGCTTTCTAACACTGCGATGAAGACGCCACCAATGTGCGACCATAGACGGACTTTTGTCTGCTATTGGACTGCAACGTACTTACTGTACCAAGGTTGATGCTAGCAAAACGACACATCCGTACACAAATCGCCTTGAAAAATATATCCATGATGCAACTAAAGGGAACGCATCTTTACCTGCAGCAAGGTGCTCACGCCGTGCAAGCCATAAGTGTCCAGAGATTAGGTAAGATTGCTAAACGCATAGGCGATGTAACCCATAACCCTGGCTCTCTTGATTCGCTGTCAGGGTACATATTCTGGAAGATATTTTCAGGGAACGCAGGGAGCCCACTTGGGTTGCACCGTCCTACGTCCCGGATAAAGGTGCTTATCCGTTGATGAGCCACCATGATTGGATAGGCAGTATATATGAGCTGAAAGACACTTGGAAACCTATTGCCTTGTCGGTGCACATTTGCAAAATTGGTTCCATATGGTAGGCTGAAACATTAGCTGAACCTCTGTGCAGAACTGGCAACCCTATGTAACGCAAGACGGCCAGTACTTGCACGCTTTCGGTTGTTTGCACACCTGGTGATGATTGTGGTGAGGAACAGCTTTCTACGCCTGTGTTCTGCATAATGCGTGCTCACCGCGCAGACCTCCTTGGCATGACCTCAATAAGATTGAGGCACTTATATAGCGGATAGTAGTTCAGGATCTAAGCAAAAAGGTCTGTACGTCGGTTTACTAAAAGAAGTGGGAGCCACTACTCCAGGCCTTGGCTATGCAACGTCGGGGAGAACGGGGAACAAGGCGCAATATACGGAGCATTGCGGAACCCACAGAAAGGCTCCTGAGAGGCGTGGAATGCAGCACTTGCGTGCGCACAAGGACATTTGCTTACTAGCACATCTCCATACTCGCACTTATTAAGGTGCCGTGAGGAAAGCAACCTTAATAAACGCTTGTCTGCTATCGTGCGTAAAACCAGGTCCAGCTACGAACTGCATACTGTACGGCAGCTCCCACTGCCAGCCAGGTTGCGCTGCTCGAAAGACGCAGATCACGAAAGCACAAGTACCAGGAAGTGAAGGCTTGAAGGTGCATTGGGTCTGCAAAGGACAGGCGGACAGGCAAATATGTGTGGAGCAGGGCAGCAGAGTAATAATACCCAGTTGAGCCCTGATGCTCTCTCCGAAGCAGTGACCCTAATATCTTCCACAGTTGTCCTAAATGGCACTTCGGCTGAAGGCTCCGGCAGGCAGACCGCGCACATGGATTCATGGAGCGGAAAATGAAGGAAGGCAAAGGCATGTAATGAATTCTATCGACTGGTTGCAATTTATTAGCCCGTCTTCTGTAGCCGAGCGCAATACTGCTGCAAACCTTCGTGTATGCGCAAATCACAGCTGGCCCTACTAACAGTTTTCGCAAAATACCCACGAGAGTCCAGCGATTACGACATAAAAGGGAAATTCCTCCCGAGTACCAGGCACGGAGTAAAACACCTTGCAATCCACCTCCAGTGTAACATGGACGCTTTTTAATTGTTCTCGACAAGACTCGCGGCATCACTCAAAGCTCTTTGCATGAGTCTGAAGAAGGCACCCTCAGGAAATCCACCAATGCTAGCTAGATGGGTAATGCACAGAAAATGAATATCCTAGTGGTAGCTGACATGATTAGGCCTATGCAACGTACGCCCTGTACAGTCCAAACTCTGCCAGATGTGTCACTCCCTGTTTCACAACGATAATGGAAGATCAAACTCTCAAGACCAGCTCAGTTGAATTTGAATCTGATGTTCATATTGACAGTGGTTCCCTCGTGCAACAGCCAACGCATCCAGCCGGCCACAGATGGGGTCAACATCTCGGCACAACTCACCCTCCAGAGACTTACTATGAACCAATTATGCGGGGCGTTTGCTAGCCACAAATAGGATGCAAGCACTAGCAGCCGTGCACCCATTTTACAAGCTTTACCAGATTTGCACATGAATCTGCTCTAGATATGCAGATACAGGCTCGTTGAGGACACATTGACGTACTTGCTGCGCATTCCCCAAAGTATCTCTGTGTACGAGCAACTGCTGCACGTATTTGCTAAACCGCAGGTTGCTAGCAGCCGATAGGCTCTTAACCACAGAATGCCAGCTACACGGGCATACAACGACCTGCAACGGAACCAACAATTTCCTTTGCATGGTGATAAAACGCTAGGGTAGCTTACAGGCTGGGCCTGAATGAATAATAATAATAAACATCCAAGGGATACCTGAAAAGCCTGCCCAAAATTGCTTCATTACCTTAAATACCCTCTCAACTGTGCTAGTGCTCTGTGCATTCTGGTCATCCGCAGTCCACCACCAGGAATTTGAACGATATATTGCAGGATATGCAACCCCCAGTTGGTCTTACTAATATTGCTGGTAAATACCAAGGAGGGACCTGCGTTTGCGACAACAAAAGGGAAATTCCTCCCGAGTACCAGGCACGGAGTAAAACACCTTGCAATCCACCTCCAGTGTAACATGGACGCTTTTTAATTGTTCTCGACAAGACTCGCGGCATCACTCAAAGCTCTTTGCATGAGTCTGAGGAAGGCACCCTCAGGAAATCCACCAATGCTAGCTAGATGGGT
>CAJFCX010000086.1:0-44753 GCA_904066255.1 Eimeria sp. OTU-X | reverse complement strand
ACCAGGGCCCCCACCACCGGGAGCCCCACCAGGGCCGCCACCGAGGCCTCCACCGGGGCCACCACCTCCCATGCCGCCACCTGCTGCAGAGAGGAAGCCAATCCAGAGGTCGTCAGACAAAGAAGGACCTGCTGCTGCTGCTGTTGCGCCGTGTCCAGCAGCACCAGCAACGGCTGGTCCTTCGCGCAGCAGGAGCGTAAGGAAGTCAGGAGAGCCTTCTGCTGCAGCAGCAAGTGCTGCAGTGTATGCAGATGGGCCCTGCAGGCCCCTGCCTCTGCTGCTGCTGCTGGTGCTGCCTCTGCTTATTAAGGAAACAATATTCTGCAGATGCGGATAAGGTGCAACAGCAGTAGAACCAGAGAGAGCAGCAGGAGCCCGCATTAGTCGCTCACTAGGCAGCAGCAGCAACTCGTCTGTTGCTCCACCAAAGACAGCTGCCCCTCTTCCTGCTGCACCTGCTGCTGCTCCCGATCCCGAGCCTGCTGCTGCTGCTGCGTTTCGTGCTGTTGTTGATGACTGCAGCAGGCCACGAGCAGCAACCAACGAGGCTGCTGCATCGCCTGCTGCAGCAGCAGCAGCACCTCTGCCACCTTCTGCTTCTCTTAAGGCAAAATCATCCATAAGGGCTTCCCGCAGCCCAAGGCGTATGCTGCGTGGTAGCAGCGCGGAGGTCTGTACCCCCAGCAGCCGAGTGCCTGCTGCAGCAGCAGCAGCTGCTGCTGCTGCTGCGTGGGGTCCCAGGGCGCCCCAGCGCCCCTCGAGGCCGCCAAAGAGTGCCAACGACGCATCTACAAATGCAGCAGGAAGAGAGCTTCCTGCTGCACCAGCACCACGTGTGTTTCTGCTAGGCCTCTCGCCAGCAGCAGAAGAAGAAACAACTCCATGTCCTACTGCTGAGCTGAGGTTTGCTGCTGCTGCTGCAGCTGCTGCCGCAGCAGCTCGCTGCTGCTGTTGTTGCTGCTGCTGCCGCTGCTGCTGCCGCTGCATTGCACGCTCCCGCAGCAGCGCTGCTTCTACCTGCAACTCCCTAGGCAACGCCTCTAAGACAGAAGCATCTGCTGTCAGCAGCACTTCTTGTCTCAGTGCAGGTTCTAGTGTTGCAAGGAATGTTGCATTATCGTACTCTGCTGCTGCCGCTGCACCTGCTGACGCTGCTGCAGCATCTGCCCCCTCCGAGCTGTCGCCGTCTCGGCAACCTGCTACTGCTGCCTGCCGCACTGCAGCAGGAAGCACATTCAACAGATCCAAAGGCAAATCACGCAAAAGGGGACGCTGCTGCTCCTCCTCTGCTGCTGCTGCTGCTGTTGCTGTTGCGCCTTCGGAACCTGCTGCAGCGGGGGAACTCGCTTCCCCGGAACCCGAATCTCCACCAGCTGCTGCTGATCCTGCTGCTGCTGCTGCTGGTTCTTGCGCATCGCTTGCTCCTCTCTGTTGCTGCCCTTCAGCTGCGGTTGTCTCCGCTGCATCAGCAGGAGCTGCTGTTGTTGCTGCTCCTGCTGATGCTGTAGCCTGCCGTGCACTCTCTCCTGCAGCGGCCGTTGTTGCTGCTGCGTCCGTGTCTTGTGTTGCTTCCGCTGCAGATTCTGTTCGTGAAGCGGCAGAAGAAGCAGCAGGAGCAGCAGGCCGTGCTGCTGCTCTCCGCTGTTCCACCGCCTCTATCGTCAGCAGCCGCAGCTGCTGCTGCAGTATCTCCTGTCTTAGATCCGGAGGAAGCGCCTCTAAGAAAGAAGGATCGACTCCTGCTGCTTCAAGCAAGGATGTCTCTGTAAGCCCCAAAGCGCATGCAAGGGCTGCTAGCGACGGCTCACTGCTGCTGCTAGAGCTGCTGCTGCTGCTGCTGTCGCCGCTGCTGCTGCTACTGCTGCTACTCTCCTCACGAGGAGCGTCTCCCGTGTCAATATCCATGGACTCGCCTTCTGCTGCCCGCGCACTACCTTCCTCGGTTGCTGCTGTTTCTGCAGGAACTGCTGCTGCTTCTGTTTCTGCAGGAGCTGCTGCTGGTGTTTCTGTAGGAGCTGCTGCTGCTGTTTCTGCAGGAGCTGCCGCTGCTGCTTCTGCTGGGTGTTCAGGAGAGGCGCTCGCCGCACTCGAAGACGAAGACGTCTCGCTTGTACCCTGTTGCTGCTGCTGTTGTTCCTGCTGTGCTCCTTGGGTTCGTTCTGATTCTGCTGCAGGCGCGTCCGCTGTTGCTGTTGCTGCTGCTGTTGTTGTTGCTGCTGCTGCTGAATCAGTGGGCCGGTCCTCGGGAATCGCTTCAGGAGCCTGGGCTTGTTCTGTTGCTGCAGGTGCAGCAGAATCTGCAGCACCAGCATTATCTGCTGCAGCATCTGTTGTTCTATCTGCTGAAGCATCCGCATCTGCTGCTGCTGCTGGTGCTGCTGTGTCTCCAGCAGCAGATGTCTGCGGCGAAGGGCAGGCCTGAATCGGGGCAGGCTCAACTTCAATGCAGCTGATGGACCTCGTAGCCAGGCGATCTGTAACGAAGGCAGAGAGCATGTGCTGTGCTGCGGTTGCTGCTGCTGCTGCTGTTGCAGCTGTTGCAGCAGCAACCGAGACGGCGGAGCCGGCCTCACCGACGGGCGGCTGCTGCTGCCTTCCCGTGGCAGCCGCAGCTGCTACTGCAGCAGCTGCTGCAGCTTCCTGTTCCCTGGTTTGGCGGAGTTGCTGCATCTGCTGGTGCAGAGGTCGAGGCTGCTGCCCCTGCCTGCGTGCTGCTGCTGCTGCTGCAGGTCTAAAGATACCTCCTGCTAGGTCTTCGAACAGAGAGTCTAGCAGCCGTTCCCCAATGTTAGCTGCTGCACCTGTTGCAGCAACAACATTGCCTCCTGCGCTGCTGAACAGAGCGAAGGGATTGCTGTTGCTGCCGGTGGTGCTGCTGCTGCTAAGCTGCAGCACACTTGTAGGAGCCGGCCTAGGACAAAGGAGGAACAGTGGGTGTTCTGCGGGTGGCAGCAAATCAGCATCGGGTGGAGATGGTGGGGGAGCAGAAAAATCTTCGCTGCTGCTGCCTCCCGGGGGAACAGCAGCACCTGTTGCTGTTGCACCAGATGCTACTCCCGCTGCTCCTGCTGCACCAGCACCCAACCGACGAGAAGGGCCTGTCACATAACCTGCTGCAGCAAGAGGAGCTATTGTTATACCCCTCTCCTCTGCATCCTGTACAGCAGACCTAAGAGCAGCAACATCTTCTAGTCCTGCTAGATCTATATGGAAGCGGAAGGCTCCTCTAGATTCTCGTTGTAGAGCTGAGCTTATAAGGCTGACAGACTCTGCTGCAGCGGCAGCAGCTGCTGCTGCAGCTGCTGCCGCTGCAGGCACAGTTGACGACTCCTCCTGCTGCGCCGCAGCACCACCCCCCACCAACTCCCCTTCTGCGTCGCCTCCACTGAGACCCTCAGAAGCCGCTCCACGTCCTCCTCGCGTGCCGGGGCTTGAACCCCTTCCACGCCCACCGCCCCTGCTGCTACTGCTGCTGCTGCTGCTGCCGCTGCCGCTAGCCCTGCTGTCAGAGCCACGCGGACCCCGTCTCTGAGCCCCTGCAGATGAACCCCCGCTTTGAGAAGCAGGGGCAGCTGCGCTGGGTGCTGCTGCTGAAGAGGTGCTGCTGCTGCTGGAAGACCCTGAAGAGGAGGATGTCGAGACGCCTTGCTGCTGCTGCCGTTGCTGCTGCTGCTGTGGCTCTTGCTGCTGCTCAGGGGTCTCTGCTGCTGTTGTTGCAGAGGTCGTGGCAGCCGTCGCCAATGCGGAAGACCCTTCTGATGTAGAACTCTGCTGCTGCTGCTGCGCCGTGTCTGACGGGCCATCCTCCTCCATAGGTGCCGTCTCTGTTGCTGCTTGGGCATCAGTAGCTGCTGCACCTGTTGTTGCTGCAGCTGATGTACCAGACGTTGCTGCATCTCTTACAGCAGGAGCAGCGGCGCTCGTGCGCGAGCTGTCGTCGTTTCGCTGCTGTGCTGCTTGCGACGACTGCGTTTGCTGCTGCGCTGCTGATGTTGGTGCTGCTGCAGCTGGAGGAGGAGGAGGAGGAGGAGGCTGCAGCACAGGTGCCTCAGCAGAAGGAACAACAGGTTCTGATAAGAAAGGATGACTAAGAAGTGTGGGGCCCGCCACCTCCTCTACTAGATCTGCTGCCTCAAGATCATCATCTTCAGGTCCCCCTAAATAATCTATTTCTCCTCTCTCCTGTTATAGAGCAGCAAAAAGACACAAAAACACAAAACCAAAAATGAATACTTTTAGTTACTTTTTATTATATTTTACCATTTGCTGTGTTGCTGCAGCTCTCTTAGGTGCAACCGCAAAGAAAGAACGAGAAAAAAGGACACTAATAGGCCATTCTTATGTTTAATAGGGAAGTATATACAATACACAAACCCTAGACCCTAGACCCTAGACAAACCCTAATTCTAGGAGCGTCATCATCATCATCATCCTCATCATCTTCTTCATCATCTTCGTCATCGTCGTTCTGCAGTCCTTCTGCTGCTGCATCTTCGCCACCTAAGGAAATGCCGCTGCGTGGGTCGGGATCGAACTCCAGCTCGTGGGGGAGACGATCCCCAAGGAACGTATTCCCACCTCCATCGCTCTCCTCTTCGCTGTTATCTGCACAAAACAGCAGCAGCAGCAGCAGCAGCAAACAAAAAGCAATTAGGCACCCTAACAGCACAACAGAAGCAAACGGCTAGCTCAGGCACCAAGCAACTAAACAACAGCAACAGCAGCAGAAACAACACAGCCACAGCGGCAGTTAGTAGTTTGCTGCAGCAAGGTAAGAAGCAGCAGCAGCAACAACAACAGCACCAACAGCAGCAGGAATAAATACCTCCATATTCTTCATCTTCTTGTGAATCATCTTCATCCTCATCACCAAGTCCATCTAATACAGAAAGTTCAGCAAATCCTTCATCATCATCTTCTTCTTCATCTTCTTCATCATCATCATCATCATCTTCTTCTTCATCTTCCTCATGATCATTATTATCTTCTTCTCCTTGTAAATCTCCATCATCTGATTCTCCTGTTCCTCCTGCTGCTCCTGAACCCTCATCATCATCATCTGCTGCTGCAGCAGCAGCAGCAGCAGCAAGGTCAGCTGCACCAATATCTGATGCACCGCCTGCTGCTCCTGCTGCTCCTCCACCTGCAGTGCCAGAGAAACGGCCACTACCTTCAACACTATTACCATGATCCTCCTCATCCTCATCTATGCTGCTGCCGCTGCTGCTGCTGCCGCTGCTGCTGTCACTGTCTCCATCTACAACAAGCTCAATATCAATTTCATCATCATCGTCTCCATCTAAATCGTCTCCATCTGCACTCTCTTCATCTTCATCATCATCATCTTCTTCTTCTTCTTCTTCTGCTGCTGCTGCTGCAGAGCCCCCATCTTCCCCAGCAAATCCGCTACCTGTTGCTGGTGAGGCTCTACCTGTGCCCCCATGCTGCTGCTGCTGTTGCTGCTGTTGCTGCTGCTTCCCGTCAAGTCCCAGCAAGTGTACATTGGGGGGAGATGTTAGGTGCAGCAGACAACGGATGATGGCCGTCGCAACAGCATGATTGTCTTCTGCATGCAAATTAAGATGCAGCAGCAAACCTGCTAGCAGCTCACGTAGCTGCCGCTGCTCCTTAGGAGACAGGCATTGCAGCGCACGTGCATGCTGCTGCTGCTGCTGTTGCTGCGGATCAGGAACATCAGGAGCATCAGCTCCACGGCCTGAGCCCTTGTTGGGGGGAGGATCCCCGTCATCACCATCATCTCCTCCCCCACTGCTGCTGCTGCTGCTGCTCGTGTGACCTCCACCTTGCCCTCCACCACTGCTTCGAACCCGCCCTGTGTTGCTGCTGTTGCTGCTGCTGTTGCTGCTGCTACTGCCGCCGCTGTTGCTACTGCTGTTGTTGTTGCTGCTGCTGCTGCTGCGCTGTTGCTGCTGGGTGGTTGCATCTGCACCCCCGACGTCTCCACCGTCTCCATCTGGGCGGCTGTTGTGGGGTGGCCGCGTGCTGTCTGTACACCCGGATGCTCCTTCAGGTGCTGCTGCTGCTGCACCCGCTGTCTTGGAGGTCTGCTGTTGCTGCGGCTGCATCGGCAACATCGGGGGAGTTACTGCTAGCAGGCGCTGCAGCAACGTCACGAGGAGACAGACAACACCCGTGTCTAGGAGATCGCCACCCTTAAGCGCCTCTCCCGCTTCTGCAGATATGCCACTGCTGCTGCTGCTGTTGTTGCTGCTGTTGCAGTTGCTGCTGCTACTGTCGTCTGCTGTTGCTGCAGTGCGTCCCCGTGCTACCCGCAGCAAAGACACGATATGGCGAATAAGCACAAGGCGGATCTCCGCGTTGCTGCTTCCCATAGCTGCAAGCAAGTTGGAGAACTGCTGCAGCATTGCTGCTGCTGACTTGCGCTGCATCAGAAACTGCTGCTGCTGCTGCTGTTGAGTGCCAAGCACCGGGGAGTTGCCAGCAAGAGAAATTGACAGCAACCGCGGCAGCACTTCCTGCAGCAGTACATCTACGACGGACAAGCGATGCTGTCCTCCGCAGGTCTGCTGCTGCTGCTGCTGCTGCTGTTGCTGCTGCGCGTGGTTCTGGTGGTGATGGTGGTGGTGCTGCTGGTGCAGTTGCTGTAGCTGCTGGTCCTTTGCTCCGTGCTGCAACAGGAGTCTTACGTCACTACCTGTACACCGCAGCAAATCGGGGCAGGTCGAGACAAAAGGCCACGGGGAGGCCTCCTGCATATACAGCCGAGGCTCTACATGCACATGGTGCTGCTGCTGCTGCTGGTGCTGCAAGTGGTGCTGCTGCTTATGCCCGCTGCCACCCTCAGCTTTGGGTCCGTTTGCTTGCTGCTGCTGCTGCTGCTTGACTTTCGTGCGGCCTGAACTTCGACCTGCAGCTTGTGCTGCAGGTGGTGCTGTAGTGCTGCTGCTGCTGCTGATGCTGATGCTGCTGCTGCTCTCCTGTAAATGCGGAGCAACAGGAGTCCCAACGCTTATTGGCTTCAGCAGCAACGGCAGCATATGAGGGAAGAGAGACACAAGCTGCGACAGCATATAAAGGAGTCTCTCTGCTGTTACTACGAAGGGGAAGACAGGCTTTTCTTCGTGTGCATGCATGCCCCCCTCGATGTCTGACAGGTGCCGCCACTGCCGCTGCTGCTGCTGTTGCTGCTGCTGCAGCTCCGCCTGTGGCAGTTTGCTTATAGGGGCAGGGAGGGTTGATGCATGCACATTAAGCAGCAACACCAAGTGGTCCATTAACACCGACAACACCACGGGCCCCACAAGAGGAGGCTTCGATGCTGCTTGCAGCAGCCGACGTACTCGGCGCTGCAGCTGCTGCGCCTGTGCCGGATGCTGTTGTTGCTGCTGCTCTCCTTGTGGCTGCTGTTGCTGGGGTTGCCGCTGCTGTTGTTGCTGTTGTTGTTGCTGCTGCTGCTGTGGTCGCTGCTGCTGCTGTTGCTGTTGCTGCTGCGGCTGCTGATTCTGCTGCTGCTGTAGCAGCAGCTGCTGGCGCTTGTCTTCGTTCAACCACCCGAGCAGCAGGACCTCCTGGAAGGACTTGTCGCTGCAGCACCAGGTGCGTCCGTTGCTGCTGTTGCTGCTGCTGTCACTGTTGTTGCTGCTGCAGTAGTAGTACCCTAATCCCTTTGAGCCTCTGCCAAAGAGATAACCCGCCTTGGGGCCCACGAAGATGCTGCTGGGGTAAAACGGGCGAGGTACCACGCTGTTCGTATCGTTGCTGCTGCTGCTGTCTTCTTGAGCGCCTGTTGCTGCTGCTGTAGCTGCAGGAGCCACGTCCTCAGCCATTGCTGTCCCGCTGCTGCTGTCGTTGCTGCTGCTGCTTCGTGGCGCTTGGCCCTCTGTAGCCGATCTGTCACCTGCTGCATCTGTTGCTGCAGCAGTTGACGAGCATGCATCCTCTACTGCCGGTTTGTTTGAGTCAGATTGTTCTTCTTTCTGCTTCTGATCCCCTTCCTGCTGCTCCTGCTGCGGTGGCCGCAGCACCTGCTTGTGGATGCTGCAGCAGCAGCTCAACACCTGCTCCACCAACGAAGGGTTTCGAGACAGCAGCGGCCCTAATGACTTTAAGACAGAGTCAGCAGGCAGCAGTGGTGTTGGTGTCTCCCCAGAAGGTGCGCTGCCATGTACCTGCAGCAACAACAGCAAGCAGCAGCAGACAGGACACGAGATAGCCTATGAACACTTGAGCATCAACTGCAGCAAGGACACAATACCAACACCAACTGCAGAAGCAACAACACCAGGAGAAAAAGTACCACCAGTGGAACCAGCAGCAGCAACAATAGCATCCCAGAAGCAGAAAAAGGAGGAGGAGGAGCAGCAGCAGCAACCGCAGCAGCAGTAGTAGCATACTCTGAGATGGGTTTGGTGTGCCATTCTGCTGCCAGCAGCAAAAGCAACACGCAGGCCTCTTTCAACGCATGCAGCAATAAGAGAAGGTTCTTCTAATATATTAGTAATAATAGCACATAATAAGGAGACTAATCCGCTGCAGCTGCTTGTCCTAGGCAGCCGCAGCAGCACACCTAACCCCCAACCCAATGGCTGCTGCTGATGCTGGTGCTGCTGCTGTTGCTGCTGCTGCTGTTGAGGAGAGCTGGGAATTGCCCTATAACGCCCCTTGGGCTGATGAAGCAGCAACATCAAGGCGTTGCCGTATATTGACGTTAACCGCCGCAGCAGCTGCAGCACGGCAAGGACTGCATCGCCATCTGCTGCAGGGAACAGCAGCAGCAGATCCAAACAAGCAGCAACCATCTGCCGCTGCTCTGCTGCTGTAAAGGACCGCAGCAACTCATCATATCCCAAATCTGGCGCACTCCCAGATTTTGCCACCCCATCCTTGCTGCTGCTGCTGCTGCTGCTGCTGCTGTTGCTGCTGCTGCCAGTTGGTTGGCTTGGCGAGGCGACTGGCTGCGTCGTCTGGCTGCTACTACTGTTGCTATTGTTGTCTTTGCTGCTGCTGCTGTTGCTGCTGTTGTTGAGGGCGGCAACGGAAGCACTAACAGCAGATGTTAACGTATCGCCTGTGGTGTTGCTGCTGCTGCTGCTGGCGCTTTCGTGCTGCTGCGGGTCTGCATGCGCTGCAGTGTCCTGCAGCAAATACATTCCCATCATTTCTTCAATGCAAAGAAGGGCAGGAGAGATAAATGGAGGAAGATATGCAGCAGCAGGTGCTGACAGTCCTGCGGGGCGATCTAAGACGACAGCAGCAGTTGCTGCAGCCCGTCCTTGCTGCTGCTGCTGCAGCTGCTGTTGCAGTGCATCCAACCCCTCCACCGCCGCCAACCGCAGCAAACCGTACTTAGGAACTGCAACAGCAACACGAAGTTCCTGCAGCTCGACCGCTCCGGTAGAGGGATAGTTGAGGAGGCACCAGCCGGGGAGAGGCAGCAAGGCAGATGCTTTTCCTGCTGTTGCAGTTGCTGCCGCTCCTTCTTTTGCTGCTGATGCTTTTGTTGCACCTGCTGCAGTTGTGTCGAGGCAAGCATCCAACATCTCGGGAAACTGATACCAACCCTTCGTGTCTGTCAGCATCGCAGTACCTGCTGTTGCTGCTGCTGTTGCTGCATGGGCATTTGCTGAGGTGTACCAGCAGATAAGAGAGGAGAAGAGGGAGATAGGGTGCGTCGCAGCAGCAGCTGCTGCTGTTGCTGCGATGCTACCCGGTTCGCATGCTGCTGCTGCTGCCTCTGCACACCGAACCAGCACGTCCTTCCAACAGAAACGACGGTGTAGCAGATGAGCCATAAAGAAGCTGCAGCAGTAAAGCTGCTGCTGCAGCCGCATGCACATGTACACTCCAACAGCCCGATGCAAGTCGCTCTGTGGAGCTGCTGCTGCACCTGCTGCTGCAGCTGCTGCTGAGGGCACCCGCACACCCATTAACGTTGGTTCGGCCTTCAGCATGTGCTGCATGGCCCCACGAAGACACGCTAGACGGCGAATCAACAAGTAGCAGGCAGCAGCAGCATTCTTCTCCATGCAGCTTAGCGGCCTCCCACCTCTGCTGCTGCTGTTATCCGGTAGCTCCCATGGATAGAGTTGCTGCTGCTGCTGCGCACCAGCAGCAGCACCTGCTTCTTCGCCTTCAACAGGCATAGGCTGAACATCTCCAGAAGGAGTTGTTGAATTTCCATCTTTTGTTGCTGCTGCTGTGCTTCTTTTCGCAGGCTGCTGCTTTTGCTGCTGCTTCTGCTTCTGCTTCTGCTGCTGCTGCTGCTGCTGATGAGGGGGCTGGGGTCTGAGGTCGCAAGAAGAGCAGACAAACTTAAGGAAGGCCTCACACAAACCAGGCACACCCAAGGGAGAAGCGCATGCACTGGAGATAAGATCAACAAGCAGCCGCTGCCGCAGCAGAGACCCTAATGCAAGAGCAAAAGCATCGCTGAAGTGTCCATGCAGAACCCGCTGCTGCTCCTTTTGCTGCTGCTGCTGCTGTTGCTCCTGCTCTTGCTGCTTCTGCTGTTCTTGCTGCTGTTTAGGATGAGCAGCAGGCACCTCACGCAGCAACCCATGCTGCTGCTGCTGCTGCTGCACCATGTCTTCGTCTACAGAGCGCAGAAGCAGCTCCAAATCGCTGGGCTCTCGTGCCGCGGGTGCCCCACTGTTGGGCTGCTGCTGCTGCTGCTGTCCCTGGCGCTGCGGCGACTGCTCCATCCAGAAACCTTCGTTGCTTGGGTGGCCTGCTGCAGCAGCAAACGCTCCAACGAGTGTCCCTGACTGGTCGCCTGAGTTGCTGCTGCTGCTGGTGTTGCTGCTGGTGTTGCTGCTGGTGTTGCTGCTGCTGTTGCTACTGGTGTTGCTACTGGTGTTGCTACTGGTGTTGCTACTGGTGTTGCTGCTACTGTTGCTGCTGCTGTTGCTGGAATTGTTGGATTCCTCCACGCGCCTTGCCATGCGCTGGTTGTTGCTGTTAGCAATTCGCTGCAGCCCCTGCACCAACGCCGGAGGTGGGGGGCCCCACACCGTACTTTGCTGCAGCTGCTCCCGCAGCAACCCGCAAGTCCATCTGATCTCTCCATCGCCTGCCAGCAGCAGGGAAGGAGGAGACAGCGGAAGACCTGCTGGTTCAGCAGCAGCAGCAGCACGCATGAGAGCAGAGCGCACAACCGATGAAGACAAAGGACGCGATCCCGAAGTCTTCAAAGACTCCTCCAGTATGGCTGCTGCTGCTTGCAGCGGCGAACCTTCAGACCCCACACTTTCTGCTGCTCCTGCTGCTCCTGCTGCAGGCGCGTCTGGTGATGCGGGAGGCGACTGTGTTGCTGGGGACGCTGCTGCACCCGCAGCACCCTGTGAATCTTCACCTGAATTCGCGCTGCTGCTGCTGCTGTCGGGGCTGTTTGTGTTCTCTGGCACTGGCGCTGCGGTGCCTTCCGAAGGCGCAGCAGCTGCTGCTGCTGCAGGCTCCTCTGCGGAGGATGTGGCGGCATCGGTGCCGCTGCTGTTGGAGTTGCTGCCGCCCTGCTGCTGCTGCTGCTGCTGCTGATCGCGAGATGGAGCAGAATCGCGCCTATCCATCTCCAGTACATAATCCATTGCTGCTTCTACCCCTCTGCCACCAGAGGCTTGAATAGCCATTTCGGCTTCCTCTCTATCGAAGCCCATATCCACGAGCTGCTGCACCTGCTGATGCAGCAGCAACAGCTGCTGTTGCTGTTGCTGCTGTATAGCCGCCGCTGCTGCTGCTGCTGCCGCAGCTGCTGCTGCTGCTACTGAACCCCCACCAGAAGCCGCCGCCCGCTGCTGCTGCGCCAGTCCTTCTGCAGCTTCCGCATACACAGCGCGTAGCTGCTGCCGACGCTGTGGGGTCTGAAGACACAAACCAAAGATGTATACACCTACATTGCTGCTGCTGCTTCTCCTTCTGCTGCATGTGCAGCTACTGCTGCTGCTGACAGGCACCACAGGTTCCTGTTGCGGCTCATCTATGAACTGCAGCCCGCAAACCCTAAACAGTAAAAACTAACCCTAAGCATTGACCTCAAGCCCAAAGCAGTAAACCCCAAACGCTAAACACTAGAAACTAGCCCTAAACCCTAAACCCTACCTGAGTATCCAGGAGGTGGAAGAAGATGCGAGGGAAGAAGAGGATCGTCCGCTGCAGAGTAGAGGCAATAAGCACCTGTAGCTGTCTAGACACCTCAGTGCTGTCACCCTCTGAGTCTTCTGTTGCAGCTGCCAACTGCTGCTGTCGCTGCGATTGCTGGTGTTGCTGTTGCTGCTGTCCCTTACGACTGCTGCCTCTTCGTTTGGCTGCTGCTGCTGTGCTCGATCGATGTCCAGTGTTGCCGGGGCGTCCATGCGCCGAAGCAGCAGCACCAGCAGCCGTCTGTTCTGCTGCTGCTGCTCCTTCCGTTAGGCTGTTAGCTGGATTGGGCGAGGCATCGGAGGCCGGTGCAGCAGCTGCTGTTGCTGCTGCTCCAGCATGCTTGTGGGGAGGGAAGTGCTGCTGCGCCTCGCGCTCTTTAAGTGGCACCCCACACCTGGAGACAAAGCCCCACCAGACATATGCATGCGCTGCTGCTTCACAGCCTGCAGTTCGCAGCATGCCTGCTACATCGATGCATGCAATGTCCGGATGCACGATGATCTGCAGCAGAAGCTCCTGCAGCCGCTGCTGCTTCTGCTGCTGCTCCTCGCTCTGCAAAGATGCTGCTGCAGTGCTCCAGGCAGCTGATAGCTGACCGCCGTCGGCCCAACACAAATCATGCAGATCGGAATAGGCTCGGCTCAGCGACTCCAAAGAAGCAGAATATGTCATTAGCTTGCTGCTGCTGTTGCTGCTGCTGCTGCCATTCTCCACATCAATGTCGACCGCCGAACCACTTTCGCCGCCAGTTGCTGCTCCTGGTGCTGCTGCTGCTGTTCCTGCTGCTGAAGCCGCAGGTTGCTGGTTTTCCTCTTCCATCGGCTCGAAGTACGAAGGCCGAGGGTAATACCTGCAGAAGCAAGTGCAGCAGCATCAACAGCAATAGCATCATCAGCAGCAGCGGCATCAGCAACAGCAGCAAGAGCAACGGCAGCAGCAAAAACAGCAGCAACAGCAGCAGGAAGCATACCTGAATGCCTGCGGTGTAAATCCAGAGTTCATACATCTCTTCCATGAAGTTACCCTGTCTACATAGGCGAGACAACTCTGCAGTTGCCGTGCTGCTGCATTCCTTAAATAAATTAGCTGCGACACGGAGGGGCATGCAGCAGCAATTTCTGCTGCTGCTGCCTCTACCCACTCAACAAACAATGCACGACGCGCCGCTGCCTTCTGCTGCTCCTCCTGCGCATCTTGCTGCTGCTCTTGCTGCTGTTGTTCGTCACTGGGTGTTATAGCAGCAAACAAGGATAGCGGCAACATCTTCTGTATGTTCAAGTGCTTGCACGGCTTCACCTCATCAAATATAGTACTACCTCCTTGCTGCTGCTGCTGCTGCTGCATGGCTATGGGATTGCAGCAGGAACAGACGCGAGTCGCCAACAACGCACAAACCGCGACGTTGCATGCAGCGCTGTAGTGTAGAGCCTTCATTAATGCTGAGAACCCCCCAACCTGCACCAGCAAAATACACAACACTAAACAAAAACAACATGCTGCTGCTGCTGCTGTTGCTGATCCCTCTCGAATATCTCACAGAGTAAGATCTACTTTATTCCGCAATGCAGCTCCTGCTGCGCTGCGACAGTTTCTGCTGCTGCTGCTGCTGCTGCAGCGAATTGATTACCTTCTGGAAGAGGTCAAAGCTGAGGGTCATGAGGACTCCTCTGTTCTTCTCATCGACGTGAAGTTTGTAAAGAATATCGCAGACGTCCGATAAGTAAGAAAGCGACTGCACCATTGTCAGGCCATGGATGCCGAACCTGCCGCTGCTGCTGCTGCTGCTGCTGCTGCTGCTGCTGTCAACATCCATCTCGGCCGCGTTGCTGTTAGCCGTCGCCGCTGCGCCGGGTGCTGCTGCTGCGGCTTCGGCTGCACGAGCAGCGTCCGCTGCGGCAGCAGCCGCTTCAGGCTGCACATACTGAACCTTGCTGCTGCTGTTGCCTGCAGCATTTGCTGCTGCTACTGCTGAAGGAGACGGCAAGGCGTGAAGCAGTGGCGGCACAGGCAGCGGCACCGCAGGAACGCTATCCAGCAAGACGCGTGCTGTCTCCGCTATGAGGAAGAGATGAGCTGAAGCAATTTGCTGCTGAGGTGGAGACTTCCGCCCCACACGCGGGCCGCCCCCGTTGATCTGGCGGCTCACCTGCAGCAGCAGCAACAGCAAAACGAGAAGCAGAAGTAGAACATGAGGCAACTGCAGCATTCGTTAGTCCTTTTGCAGCACATTGGTAGCGAACTCCCCTAGGAAACGAAGCAGCGAACACCCGCAACAACAACAACAACAGCAGCAGAAGTAGGGTAGCAGCAGCAGTAGCCCTTGTTTGTGTTGTCCAGCAGCTATCTCACCATGCACAGGAAGTTCCTGCAAGTCACGCATGCAGCACGAAGCAACTCCTGCAGCACCACTGGGCTGTCTGCTGCCTCCACAGACACAAACTCAGCGCCGCTGCAGCCGGAGCTCCCCACACTGCTGCTGCGGCTGCTGTTGCTGCTGCGGTCATTGCTGTCGCTGCTGCTGGTGGCAGCGGCAACAACGCTTTTGCTGTCACTGCTGTTATCTGTAGGATCGCTGCTCACGCTGCTGCTGCTGCAACAACCTGCAGGCAGCGGAGGCGGCGAAGAGTATGCAAATTCTCCCAATGAACTCCATAGCATGTCATTGTTTGAAAGAGGTTGGTCAGGCGGTGCTGCTGCGGGCCCCTTAGACTGCTGCTGCTGCTGCTGCTGCTCATGAAGAAGCCTGCTGGCCCTGACGGAAGGATGTTCGTGGCTGTTATGTTTCAAGTTAAGTAGGGAGGGGTTTTCTCCATCGGCAGGAGGAGCGCATGCATAGAGGAGCTGTAGTAGCCAGGCGAAGAGAGGCTGCAACAGTAGCAGCAGGTGGCTGAGGTGCAGCAGCAGTAGCTGCAGCTGCTGCTGCTGCGCGAAGGCGGCGGTTCTTGTGGGGGCGGTGCCGTAGGCCTGACAGAACTCGCGGTGTAACGACAGCAGCAATGCTAAGGAGTTGCAGCAACCGTGCAGAGCAAAGATCAGCTCTCTTCGCTCGTTCTGCGGGATACTCCTCAGAGGCTCAGGTAGCTGCAGCTGCTGCTGCTGCGGCAGCTGCTGCTGTTGGCGGCGTGGCCAGTAGCCGTTGGCACGCCAGCGCTGTTTCAGAGCTAGGAGGCGCTGCAATGAACACAAGGCCCTGTCTAGCAACAGCTGCTGCACCGCCTGCTGCTGCAGCGCGGAGTCGTATGGTGCTGCATGTCTTAGCAAGTGGACTAGAGGGTGTTGAGGGAAGAGATGCAGCAAACCTGGAGGCAGGCAGCTGCTGTCAGATAGCTGCAGCAGCAGCATTATCCCCCCCCTAGACACAAAACATCTCTGCGTCTCTGTTGATGCCAACAAAGCCGACAAAAACCGAGCAGCATTTGCTAGACGATCCAACAGCCACTTCGAAGAAGAACCCCGAAGCTGAAACACCAACAGCAGCAGCAGCAGCAGCAGCAAGTGCAGCAAATGCAGCAAATGCAACAGCACAAGACAATAAATAAAGTAACAACAGCGAGCACAACAATGCAACACCTTAAACACTGCCTACTGCACCCCACAACCACAAGGAGGAGGAGAAACAGCAGCAGCAGTAGCAGCAGCAGATGCCAGCAGCGAAGATAGCGAGCCAAAGCTGTACGCACTGCATCCCGATGTAGTGATCAAGCAGCAGCAGCAGCATTATACGCAACAGCGATAGCAGCTGCAAAAGCAGCAACAATATGTGCGAGGTATATCGTACCTGCAGATCTGTAACGTCCATCGGTCTCTGTTGTGCCTTCTCTCGCGTCTCTGCTGCAGCAAGGGCCGGGGGCACGGGCTTCCAAGGAGGCAGCTTTCTTGCTGCGACGAGTAGCTGCTGCAGCAGCAACAGTGTCTGCTGCAGCAGCATATCTCGCGCCTCCACACCCCCCAAGGCCTCTGCCGTCGAGACAGAAGAGGTCGCTACTGCTCCTAACACCTCATCTAGGGCCGTGCCCAGCTGCAACAGGAACAACAGCAACAGCAGCAAGTCAGCACATTATGCTCAGCATATATAACAAGCAAACACCACAAGCAGCAGCAGCACCAGCAGCAGCAGCACTAGCAACAGCAGCACCAGCAGCAGAGCAGCAGCAGCAAAGTCCTCACCCCTGCAGCAGCTTCCCCGAATCGATCGAGCAGCACAACATCAGCAGAAGCAGCTACATGCACAAGAAGAGAACAGGCAGCCCAAGGAGAGAAGCGACTGCCAGGTTGTTTCTGCCATCCTTGAAAAGACAATAAATCCTCCTGCTGCATCTGCAGGTGACGCCGCAGCAGCAGCAAAGCATCCTTCTCCGCTTGAACAGCACCTACATCGTCTTGAGCCTCCGCTGCTCCAGCTGCTGCTGTTGTTGCTGCTGCGCCTGGTGTTCCTGCAGCAGAGCTCGATGTCCCTGCTGACTCTGCCGCTGCTGCAGGCTCACATACTTCCATTGCAGCAGAGTCTGCAGCGCCGGTGTCTGCTGCTGCTGGTTCTGCTGCGCTTGCACCTGTTGCAGCACCGGTTGTTGATGTTGTTGGTTCTTCCGTTGCCGCTGTGGCACCATCTGCAGCAGGTCTCTCCTGCTGCTGCTGGCTCTCGGATTGACCCGTTTGTGCGCTTTCCCCCGCCGGTGCCCCCTCCCCATCACGCTGCTGCTGCTGCTGCTTCTGCTGGGGCTGCAGCTTTTGAAGCCTTTCTTCTACCAGTTGGTCGACCTTGTCTTGACGCAGGGCTTTTAACCCCGATGTGTGCGAAGCCAAAGAAGTAATAAAAGCCCCGAGGGCATTAAGGCAGCCCTCATGCAGCAGCACGCATTGCTGTGCCAGCTGCTGCCGCCGCAGCAGCATAGCCACGTCTTGCTGCTGCCCCTGCAGTGGCAGCGGCTGCTGGTGTTGGTACCGGCAAACGCTGCTGACTTGCTGCTCCCCCTGCTGCTCCCCCTGCTGCTCCCCTTGTTGCTGCTGCTGCTTCTTATGTTGCTGCTGCTGTAGATAGATGCGTAGGTAAGACGCATGCACGCTGCTCAGCAGCAGAGCAACAACAGGCAGCTGCACAATTGCTGCTGCATGTCGGGGAGCATCAGAGACAGCATCGGTGATGACAGACAAGAACGAGGCAACGCACCCGACGCCGAAGCTAAAGCACAACAAACGCCAAACCCTAATCCTTAAACCCTAAACCCTCCATCGTGAAAGGAGCAACAGCACACAAACATCCAACACCAGGACAAGCAACAGAAGCAGCAGCAGCAGGAGCAGCAGCAGAAGCAGCAGCAGCAGAGGTGCGTACTGTTCTGGGTTTCCGATGATATCGGCGCAAAGGACAGCAAGGGGGGCCCTTGGGCCCAACATATCTTGAAGGAAGGGAGGATGTATCTTGTGGTTTGCTGCAAGGAAATAAAATTGTTTTGTTGCTGTCTTTAAGACACAACGTCTTGTCTCTACCTCACATGCCTTCAACCAATATAATAAACGCTCGTCGTCGCTCCCCTGATAACACAGACGCGGCAGCAAATGCAGCAGCAGCAAATGCAGCAACAGAGGCAGCAAACCAAATGCATTAGCAGCACCAGAGGCAGCAAACCAAATGCAGCAGCAGTAGCAGAGGCAACAAACCAAATGCAGCATCAGCAACAGCAGCAAATTAGTACAGTCAAGATGGAGATAAAGAAAACAGAAAAAAAAGAGACAAAAGAAATAGGAATTCGACATACATTTGCCGGGTATACCCAACGCTCTGTCCAATCAATGCCAGAGTTGGGTGTGCAGCAGCCACAGCAGCAGCACTTCTTGCTGCTGCTGCTGCTGCTGTCGGACGATGTCACAGGCTTTGTTTCACCATCTACAGCGAGTTCGCCGTCGCCGCCGCTGCTGCTGCTGGTGTTGCCGTCGGCGCGTCTGCTGCTGCTGCAGCTGCAGCGGCAGCTGCTGCCGCAGCAGCACCCCACCCAGCGTTCGTACTGCTGCATGTCTTTTACACGTTGCTGCATGCAGGCAGCGTCATAGAGCATTCGTTCCTGGAGTCTCTCTGGTAGTTGAAGCTCCTCCTGAATAAACTGCAACAACTGGCTGCTGCTGCTGTTGCTGCTGCTGCTGTGCTGCTGCTCCACATGCGCCTCCAACGCACGCAGCACAATCATCTGTACCGGCACCAACAACGGATCGCGGTGGCGCAGGAAGCCGATGAGGGCCCGCAGCAAGCCTGCACCATACACCACAAACCCCAAACCCTCAACGCCAAACCCTATAGCTTAAACCCTCGACACCGAAGCCTAAATAAACCCCAACTTCTAAATAAACCTCAAGCCCTAAACCCTAAAACCTGAACCCAGTGCAACGGCCCTAAACCCTAAACCCCCGGATACGGACTTGGTTGAACAAATGCATGGATGACGCTGTGTGTGGTGCCGACGATTGCTGAGTAAGCTGCTAAAAGATGCATGAGGGTTTGCATGCGGTTTAAGTCACACTCGAGCTGCTGCAGTGCCCCCTTCTTAGCAACACGCTGCTCCCACGAACGCAGTGCTGCCTCGTCTGGACTCTCTACCACCATGTACTCTATCACCGGGCGTGGCTGCTGCTGCTGCTGCTGACAACAGCCGCACTTGCTGCTGCAGCTGCTGCTGCTGCTGCTGCTCTTGCTGTTGACTGCTGTGTGTATACGCGAAACGCGAAAGGGGCGATCCGCAAAAGGGTTAGCCAGCAACCGCCGCAACAGAGATAAAAACAAACCATAAGGAGAAAAGACACCCACAAGCCCCGCGGTCTGTCTATACAACGTTTTGTCCTCCTGCACTCACAAACCACAAACCCTAAACATTAAACCCTAAACCACCACAAGCAATCCCAAACATAAGCAGCAAGTCTAAAGGCCAAGGGCTCCCCCTCTATAATCGGGATTCTGCTGCAGCAGCCGCAGCAGCAACACGGCAGCAGAACAAGCGGCACGGCTGTGCATGCAGAAGGGTCGTTGCCCGCCATCTTAAGAGTTTCTAGGGATTGAAACTGACGAGGAGGAGAGAAAGGAGGTCTGCTGCAAGCAGCAGCGTGCGGGAGCTGATGCGTTCGCCGTGTTTGAGCAGCGCAGCAAACTCCGGCAGCAGCAGCGGCTGCTGCTGCAGCATCTGTGCAAACTGAGGAGGAGACACGATCATGAAGCAAGACAAGGAACACAAATACACATCCACTAAACCCCCCCGGTAGGCAGGGCACCGCAGCCCGTGCAGCAACCGCATCCTGTGTCGCAAAGCCTGCAGCACAGCAGCAGCAGCAGCAGCAGCAGCAGATGAAGATACACAAGCAGCAACACAGACCGATACAGCAGCTGCTGCAACAGCAGCAGCAGTAAAACAAATAGTTGGAATACGTGATGCCGAATTCTAAATACCCCGAAACACGCCCAACCCTTAACCCTAAACCCTACCGGATGGTGCTGCGGAGGTATGTTGTACTTGCGAATAATCGCTTTGCAGTGGGCCTCGAGTGCCGCACTGGCTGCGCAGTCCCTGCTGGAGCTGCTGCAGCAGTCCGCTGATGTGCTGCTGCTGCTGCTGCTGCGAGAAGCAGGAGCAGCAGTGCTGGTGCAGCAGGCAGAGGCTGTTCCATCAGGATGCGTGACTGTGCGTCGAGAATACCCGGGCACCAGTAGTTCGGAACAGTACAACCTTACAGTCCGCAGTGCATGCGGCGGCCGTTGCTGCTGCTGCTGCTGTTTGCTGCTGCTGCAAGCATCTTCTCTTGCGTTATCAACCATCATAGCGTCGCTGCCGCTGCTGCTGCTGCTGCCTGCTGCAGCTTCAGCCGCAGAGACACTCCACTGCAACTCGAAAAAGCCATCGATGTCTGCTGGCAGTTCATCTGCCAAGCAGAACGAGAGGAGATCGAGCCGGTTTGCTGCCGTTTTGCCTCTCCCTCCCGCTGCTGCTCCGGCAGGTGCTGCTGCTGCTGCTGCTGCTGTAGCTGCCGCTGATGCTGCACCATTTTCAACGACCATGCCTGTGCTGTCGGCATTTCCAATTCTGCCATTGGCGTTACTCCCTCTGTTACCGCTGCTGCTGCTGCTGCAGGAGAGCCGCGGGGGAGAAGGTGAATTCCTCGCAGCTCTTGCTGCTACGAGCTCCGGCTGCCGCAGCAGCACAAAGGCGTCATAAGCCACTGGTCTGAAGCAGAAGAGTGACAGCCGGCTGCCAAAGTCGGGGCAGTCGCGAGGCAGTGCACTCCTCCTATTGCTGCATGCAAGCAAAACAAACAAAGGGAAAACAGCCGCGATAATAATTCTGCTTCCCGTAGCAACAATAGCAGAAGCCGCAGCATATGCAGCCGCTGCCAGCAACAACGGCAGCAGCTGCAGGGGACAGCGCATCGATGAGAAGCAACGCCCGGCATCCAGGGAGCAAGAATGGGGCTAAGGAGCTTAGAGCCGAGGGTTTAATGTCTGCAGTCCCTTTGGTCTAGGGGTTACAGATTCTCTGGTGTATGCTTGGTAGGGCTAGGGTTTAAAACTCGGAGGATCGACGTTTGCAGATTCGGGCTCTTTTACGGTTTAGGGTTTAGGGTTTAGTGTACCGTCTGATGAAGCCGTAGCAGACAGCCAGCAGCTGAATGGCCCCACAAACGATCGGCAGACAGAACGACTGCAACAACGCCGTAACCACCTCTACAGAGGCGTAGAGGAACTGCAGGCACACAAACCCCAAAGATCCTAAACCCCAAACCCTAAACCCCAGGAATCGGGAGTCTTTATGGACGACACCACACCCACAGAACACTACAACCCAAACCCTAAACCCTAAACCCTCCATAACGGCACAAGGCGTACCTTGGACGAGCAGTTTTCAAGGACGATGTAGGAAGTCTCAATAATCGCGACAACCAGCGCTTCACAGGGGATAAACGCGGGTGGCTCTTCTGCACACAGCGCAAGGGTTAAGGGTTTAGGGTTTAACAGTTGCCTGCAGTGACGAGCTTAGTCAAGCAATGAACTAAACAAAGGGTGAGTACAGCTCGCGATGCTTACGGCTGTCTCAGTATCAGGGGATAGGATACAGGCCTTCAGAGTGCAAATCTAGTGTTTAGGGTTTAGGGTTTAGCCTACTGGATGGAGAGTTTTCTATTAAGAGTCCTGTGTGAACTGCGTAGGCATTAAGGAGATCATCGAAGCGGTTTAATGCTGGGGCCCAAGCAGAGACATCCCCCTGCCGCTCCCACATCCAACCCTGAGCGCGCAGGCCCAAACCGTAAACCCTAAACCCTAGACCCTTGAGACAAATGCCGCACATGAAGCATCTACCAAGCGGGGCACACTCCTGGAGCGGACCGGCAGATGATAAACAATAGGCCTCCTGCGGATTTAACGTACACCAAACCCTAAACCCTAATTTAAACCCTAACCTTGAAGGGCCTAAGGTGGCCCAAGAGGTCCTCATCCTTGCAGGTGGATATGGCGATGATGAACTGTCTCTGCGTCTCGGGGAGAGAAGAAAGAGAAAGCAGAAAGTTGTCGCTGAGGCAGGCAGCCACTCGCATGGTAACCTGTACATACACCGCAGCAGCAGCAGCGCCAGCAGCACCAACACCACGCGTCGCCGCCTTGTCCTTGCAGCAAACGCATCCTACCAATACAAAGCCAATGCAGGCAGCAACTGTCAGTGAGACACCAGCCTGTGTCATTGCAGCATTGCCGCCGCAATGCTGCTGATACCGCTGCTGCTGCTGCTGCTGCTAGGGTCCTGCTGCGATATCTACTGACGCTGACCCTGCCGCTACCCCTGCAGCTGTAAGTACTGCGGAAGCTGCAGCAACAGTGTTGTCTCAGCAGGTGTCTTTTGTGAGGCCGTTTTATCGCTATGCTGCGGCCACTATCGCTTGGCTGCTTCTGCGGCTGCTACTACTACAGCCAGAATTGCAGCAGTTACTACTAGTGTCGGTACACCACGCTGCTTCCGTTTATTCCATCTGCTTCTACTACACTCTCAGCCGAGCAGATCCCTTCCCTGGGCCCGCTTTCTAGCCCCCACAAGCTGGAGCTAGGGATGAACACTGATCTCCACTGTGCCCGAACCCCCCAAGGGAAGAGGCCCCCGCCTCTCCCTTTGTGTTTCTCTGCGTTCGTCCGTGTATTAAATAAGAGAAAGAGCGCACCTAAAGGAAGAAGGATGGAGGTTGAACTTGAGGAGGCGACCACAGCGGCTCGCAGGCAGGCGTTGTGTGGGTTGGGTGGTCTTGCGGGGCCCTTCAGGTGTATGGGGAGCTGCAGGCCTCCTGAGGGGCCCCCAAAGAAGAGGCCTGCTAGAAGATTGATGCAGCTGAAGAGTACAGCAGAAGGGCACAACACAGCTGAAACTGGACGGCAACAAAAGAGGCTGCAAGAGCGGCGAAGCACCTGCAGCAGGAGCTGCTGGGGAGCAGGAGATGAGACAGAAACAAAGAAAGAGGTTTTATTATCTGCAAAAGGAGGTGGGGAGAGACGACGGGGCCAAAAGAGCTAAGCAGCCCTTGCACCGTTCGGCCACGCAACCGCCGAGTGTATCTACAACATGCAGCAGCAGCTGCTGCTGCTGCTGCTGCAATCAGCTCCCACCTCGGCTCCAGGACTTATTCCGAGGCAGCAAACGGTCTCATAGTCTTCTTTTTGAACAACAAGACAAACGCCTTGCTGTAAACGCTGCAGCAGAAGGGCACATCTCCCCGTGCACAGCAACGGCAGCAACAACAACAACGTCTGTTGCTGCTGTTACTGCTCTTCAACCCCCAGCCACCCATTTATTCCTTGTTGATTTATGCATTTGATCCTAAGACATCATCACAGAGGCAGGAGGTTAACTGTCAGTACGCTGAGCAGGACGGCCGTCCCCCCTCTCTTCAGCTGCAAACACCTGGGAGGCTTGTGCACCTCCAAACAGCGCATGCAACTCTCGAGTGTACGTACGCATGCGAACGACAACATTCATTAGGCCTATCCTTGCCGCAGACTCCCCAGAATGAGTTGCAGTCCGCCCCTTACAACTTACTTGATGGCTGTGGCTTAATTTGCACAGGTCAGACCCCCTTCGTGGGGGTCGTGAGAAAAAGTATACCTGCTGTTGTTTCTGCAGCTACATGCGGGCTGCTGCTGTTGCGGCAGTATGGAAAGGTGCTCCTTGCTCCCGGCCTCTCCTTAGGGGCTCCAGGCCCCTAAGAAGTACGGACATGGATAGCTGTTAAATGGTAGACGCACAAAGGTGACCCAGAGGCAGTCTGTATAGGGTGTCTTCCCATGGAAATTGTAGTTGTTATCTTGGCGATTAGGAAGGCAAACGCAATAGGCACTCACTTCAGTGGGCATGTGGTTCGCCCACCGGCACAGTGTAGAGCTGCTGAGCGGGAGTTCCTCCTGCAGCTTCTGCTGTGTATGTACAGCACAAAAACTCAGGGGACATTATTGCTGTCATTCATAGGCCGCTTGTGGGGGGTTTTGTTGCAGTGGCACCATCTACGCTGCCTGCTATATTCGCCATTCTAAACGACTCAGAAACGCGCTCTGCTGAAGAGTCTCGTACCGGAGAAGAGTTGAGCACCACTGCCGCTCTGTTGCTTCTACCACTGCGAAGGGTTAAATAGCGTCTTCTCTGCGCTGCTGTGTTTCTGTGATGACCCTAGAGAATCGACTAGTTGAGAAGCTCCACGAATGTCAGCTGCTGAGTTTCCTCAGCAGAAAAGTAGCAGCAGCTACCATGCTAGCATGCGATATACAGCAGGCAGATCCCATTCAAATTGTTAGGGGGCCACTGGGTGTGCTGCTGCCTTGCGAAGTGCAGCTGTGAGGGCTCATTCAGCGTGAAGCTACGTCTGCTTCCACCTCCCCTCTTCCAGTTTAATGGGAGATCTATCTAAACTTCACTGATGTTGATGTTGCAGCAATAGCAAGTGCTGGTGCAGCAATATGCATGGCATTGGCAGCGCAGCTGTTGTACTGGCGCAGGAATCAGTCCAGCAGCATAGAAGGCATTACTGCAGCTCCCCACCGCGCGCTGTCTCTGGAAGACGGCAGCAATGGCCGCTGTTTTTTGCATGCAACTTTGGGCTGTGTTGTTGTGTACTTAGCCTAGTTCGTGTGTTTAAGCAGCAGGCCTTGCGCACTGTATGAGCGCTGCATGCAGGTGCTGCTGCTCCGGCGTATCGACGTTATAGTGTCACACACCAGAATTAGAAGCAATTGGGTTCAAATTTTCTTCTTTTGACACGAAAGATGCTGCATACACTCCGTGTAGTGTCTGTACTACCCACTCTTAACCGTTCTCAACCCCTCCTGCCCCTCCGCTTTGCGCCACTAAAATAAATGGTCCAATTGCTTTGCTTCGATGCAAAGACGGGTTATGCGATCCCGCCAAATGGATACTACATGAATGCATGCAGGCGCGTTGCACAACACTCCTAGCGACACCAACCAGCTGTCCTTTGGGAACCTGAGCCTATCAAAAATAACAAAATCCTAGGCAGCTGTAAAACGTACATCGTCTGTGACCCTGAGCTGAAGAAAGGATGGAGGAGCATGCAGAACTAGGGAATTTAGTGGCTCTTGGCTTTCTTCTTGCCCATTTGACTTTGCTTTCTCGTGCAAAGTGTGGCTTGTTTAAATTCGTGTATCCCTTTCTAGTTCCGCCGAAGAGAAAAGCCGTTTATGCACACTGCGTGTGCACATACGAACGAGTGCTGTAAATTATTCTTCCATATGACATAAATAAGCATTCATTTGTTTTCGAACAGCTTCTTTCTCGCCGTCCAAGCTGCGGGTGTGATGCATGAACTGATCGTGCACATATACACAGGGGTTCCTGACAAAACTAGGGCTGCTAAAAAAAGACAATTTTCTAAGCCCATTAATGTGCAAACTGGTATGTATGCAATGTAGGCTCAAATGCAACAACAAGGTTTCATCGAACGCGGGCAAAGGGCAGCACCGGCCCACCGTGCTCCTGCAGGCAAACAAATCAGGGCGAATGCCGTTAAACTCCTTAAACAATTTATGCATATGAAATTGGATGAGCATTTTAGCTCCTTTCAAAAGCAACGCGGTCACGGAGTGGGAGGGAAATGTCTTGCATGCACGCCTTCCTTTTGTTCCCTGAGCAGAGACCAATGGGCACACCCGGCTAATGGTGGAATCCTCATCGGCTAATTCATGCTGAATATAATAAGTAAAAGTTGTGGAAACAAATGAGTCTTCTTTGAAATTCGTGGTCACGTTGCTGTTTCCTTAGTAGGCATTAGAGGAGAGCGGTCCGCTTTTCGCAGCCGCTCAAATCCGAGTTCTAGCCAGCTGTGGGTGAGCGTGTGTTTGCTGTGAATGCTCCTTCATAAAGGGCGTTACATAATTTAATTGCTTTACTTTGCATCCGGCTGCATCAAAAGCTGGAGGGGAGAACGGAGGATCGCCCTGGGATGCTGGACGCGCTGGCGAAGGGGGGGGGCTTATTAGCAGTCTTTGCAGATGAGCACCGCGTCTACTGGGCAACCTTCTTGTCACTGAAGTTGTGATGAGCGTGATTTTCTGTTTCGTCTCCCTCAGCCCTACTCATCTGCGCTTATCAGAGGGTTTGCGCTGCCGACAAGAGAGGCGTCGGTTAAACGACAAGTGCGCAGAAGAGGAATCACCGGAAATTCTACCGTTGCGTAGTTGGCGCTTTCAGGTTGTTTCTACAGTAGACAGTACCTAGGCAAGGAGCTACAACTGAGCTGACTGGCCACCGCAAGCAGGCCAACTGCTGACCTTCGCTGGCGAGGCGCCAGGATGAATCTGCCGGCGTCGAACTATGGAGTTCTCGGGGAAAGGATTCTGTGGCCCCCGGGATTTATTGCGCTCCAGCGAATGCCTGGTGAGCTGCTGCACAGTATGGAGTGTCTAATGAGAAGGTCCAGGAGGAATGGTGGCTTGCGAGGGCGATCGGCTGCATCGGCTTCCACGGTAGATCAAGTGCGCACTTGCTCATGCATCCTGGAACTCTTCTCCAAGTTGCAGTCATAAGTGTTGTCGAGTTTCCATGGACGTCCCCATGGCACACTTATTAGCACCTGTGGAGCATCTATGTGCATAATGGCGTAAACCTTAGAATTTGATTAGACCTCTATGATGATAAGGCGCAGTAAGTTAGCTTTTCTTTGAAGGAAATGCGTCTTAGGGAGCGCTGCTCACGGTGAGACTTGGCTGATAAAGAACGACGCGAACGCGCAGAAAGAAGAGCTAGCCAAGGACAAGTAAGTTCACAAGGCACAGCAAGTGCACGACTGACGTGTTCTGCCTGCGTATATATGCACATCCATGCACGCAGACCACGAATTGCATTCGCCATGTATCCGCTTGTACATTTCTGCTGAATTTATACTACCACAGTATAGTTAAATATCTCCATATCGAGGGATCCAATTGAGTGGCTATCTCTTATTGGCGTTGCCTTGTAGCTCCGCCTGCTGCTGCTTCTGCAGGGCCAAGCTAGAAGACGCCATCGCTCGGCTGGATGCAGGTATTGAGCAGGCGACGCAGCGCATGGAAGAGGAGCGAGAGGAGGCGTACGAAGAAGACGAACAATACGACGATGAGATGGACTACGCAGAGAGGTTCGACCCCCATGACAGGTGATGCAGACTGAGGAGGCATCCGCCTTAAGCAACCTTTTCTGAAGCAGCAGTTGCAGTAATCTGCTGCACGGTTGTACCTCCCTGACGGCCGAAGATAGTGTTGTGGGCCTCCTGCTCGCAAGCTTGATTCCATTTCTCAAGGTGCGGTTTAGGGGCTCCTGTTGACTGCGTTTGCATAGGCGGGACCCAGAAGTGCTTTTAGAGGAGAGGCAACAGCTCAAAACAGACATTGAAGACCAGCTTGACGAGGTAACAGGAGAGGAACAGTCTGGGCTTTATCCTGCATTTGCCTTTAATGCACCTGACTCTTAGCTTGAGTAATTTATCCCCCCTTACCTTCAGCCGGTGCGTCGAATTTGTATTGGTTTGTTGTCCTCCTTTGGCGCACAGGTCAAGGAAAAACTCAAGGAGCTCGAGTCCAGCAGCCTCAACTTCACTTGGGAGCGTCACGAGCTCCCCATTGCTGTAGGCCTCGTCTGTGTCGGGTGGCGTCAGGGTTATTCACATGTGTCTACTGCTGCGTATACAGTTCATCATCTGAGCATACGCACAATTTCGGGAAATAGCGCATCAACTGACACAGTAGGAAGCGTTAAGAACCATTGGCAGGGCTGGGCTCTCGAACTGTGATTTGATCAGTACTCGGGGGGTTCTTGTGAACTACAGATGATGGGAATGAATGCATTGACCAGTGTGTGCGTGCTTTTTCATGTCTGCACATGTCTGGTGTTCTGCTTGGCGAAAAGTCGGTACCAACTTTTCAACTGCCTGGATTTCACACAAGCTGTGCTCCAGCAGATGGCCTGGCCTTTACATTCACCTCCAGTATTCCGAGCCTGCTTGCCAATGTTATCCTAGGTGCTATCGAGATCCATTGAATTCTGTTTGCAGCTCCGGCGCCTCGATAAGCCATGGGAAGACTTCAACCACGACCTGCTTGTTCAGGCACACTTGGAGGCCCGAGCGATGCAAGCAGCAGAAAAGGAACGTCTTGAAAAGGAGGCAAAGAAGGCCGCTAAAAAGGGTATGTACCAGGAGCTGCACCGTCACGTCAAAGATGCCTACAATATATCCGTTGCTGCGCCCTGCAGGATGGACGTCCAGGCAGTTTGTCTTTTGTGTTTGAAAAGGATTTGGTGTTCTTGCCACCGATGCAGCGCTCATGTAAAAGTTGTTTACTTCGAACCCCTTAACGTGGCGTAGTGCGTAGTATTGGGAACCATTTGAAACTGCAGGGAGAAAGGTTGCAGCGCCCAAAGCCGCGCCCAAGGCCAGAGAGGTACCAACCATCTACTGCTCCAAAGTGGTAAGACTAGCTGTTAAGTGCTGCGCCTGTCGCTAAACGGTCTGCACCTTGCATGCCCGGGATGTTAGGTTTTGTCCATACGGGCATCTCGATCCACTTTATCTAGAAGCATCTAGTACATGATTGACAGCAAGCAGGACGCTGCTAAGGTTTGCTGCACATAGAATAGATGGCGCCTTAGCAGAGAGGTGTACCGCTAAGTAACACTTACTCAGCATTGGTCCATACGCGGGAAGATGCAGGGGCCTGTGCTGCTTCCTGACTGTCTCAGATGGACCCGGGGGTTGCTGTTGCTGCAGACGGCCGCGTCTTCCACCGCACCGATGCAGCGTATGACGACACAGGAGCCAAGGCACTGGTAAAGGAAGTTGAGATCTTTATGAAGTTCTGCTGGCGATACATTGTAGAAAAGGGAAAGTTCAACTTCGAGCAAGTCGGACTACTTCCGGTTGTTCACACCGCCACCATCAGCCGCACGCACAGCAGCTCTAGAAGCATGTCTGGGGCTGCCATCATCACGTGAGCGAAGTTGCAGCTATCTGCCGTTCGTGTGCTAGAGATATCGCTTGAAGTAGATATCTAACTCCCTTTGGATGCGCTGCGGGCTGCCCTCCTGCTTGCATGTGCACATCTTAACGCACAGGGCTGCTGTGGCTCACTGCATCGTCATGTAACCGTATATTGCTGCGAAGCAAATCAAACAAACACGATCGGTCTCTTGTTTGGCCTTCAGGCCGTTCATGCAGAACGGGAGCGTGGGGGCAGTCATGAAGGCATTGTCTGGGAAGAGGAACACGTATGCATACAAGCCCGAACTTTTATTGGCGAACGCGAGGACCCTCGTTTCGTGGTACGTTAGTTCTTCGAGCACTGTATGAGTACGTGCTAGTTGTTGGATATACTAAAAGTGTCTTCCGTTAAAATGTAAATAATCGTTGTTGTGCAGGAATTGTAACGAGGTATAAGTCTTGTTGTCACTTCTGCAGCATGGCTTTCTTGGAGCACCACGGGATTTACCATGGGAACATCCACCCATACAACATTTTTGTTTCAGATGATGGATTTCGTCTCCTAATCGGTGACTTCATTCCTCCAAGTAAACTTACTGTTTTCATTAAGTAGTAGCAGGGGTCTGTGGACCTGATGGCAATATGCAAGCCCACGCCTCGCAGGGTGTTGGCCCACCTTTTCATGGTTCATAGTCGTTGTTTCAGTAATGCTGTGGACGGCTCAGGCGAATTCAAGCGCTGGCTGGTACAAGTTGCGAAAGGTCTAGCTGTGGTTCCTGCTTATTGCTCTCCCGAATACCACACTGCGCTGACCGAAAGGCGAATTCAGCGAGCCGCGGTGTACGTGGATAGCCTGTCGCCTCACAAAAACGACGTGTTCTGTCTAGGCCTTGTCATACTGCAGTTAGCCACTCTACAAAATGTGGCGGTGGGCTTTATCACTGTTTTAGTACACCTAACCACGGTTGTTAGAGCCGGCGTCCTGTCCACATGCAGAGAGACAATTCAGCTGGATTGGCAACAGACCTTACATTGGATTTTGGCAGGTTTATGTTGGAGTTATTTCTTCCATTGCATTGGTTATTGTCCATTCATTTCTCCCGACAGGGTGCGCAGATTGTATTAAAAGGAACGTACGAATTTGCTTACCTTTTCTTGCGGCATAGGCGTATCGGGACAAGCCCAAACGGTTGGCAGCAGCTTTGGAGAAGCTTCAGAACAACAACGAATCACCGGCCGCCCCAGGTATGCTGACTGTTGGTGGTGACGGCAGTACTGATCACTCTTCCTAGCAGTGGCTTTTACCGAAGCTCTGACGGAGCACGCTCCCAGCGAAAACTGGATATCTCCTTACAGACGGGGCCGTTTGGATGCACAACTCCGGGCTTCATAGTACCCAGATATTTTCGAGAAGATGACCCTAGCACATTCATATTCATTCCTGCAGTGCGGCATAGCTTCGTCGTCTGTGCAGAACTGGCAAAACTGTTAATACGGATGTTGACGATGAACCCGGCAGAGAGGCCTCTCTTTAAAGATCTGGTGGTACGTATGCGATTTACGGGGCATTTTGAGCTCTCGGCCCGTACATTGTTGTAGCCACGTTCAGCATAGCTTAGTACTGTAGGGACGATAGTGGGTCATCTCCAAACGGTGCAGAATGCACAGGCGAGTCGCAAGGACTTTCCTCAAGGACAGTGTGGGCTGCTCCAGCGTGTTCGCATCATCCACGGTGTGTCGCTTGGCGCGCACGAGCGCGCAGGCAGTGGGTGCGCATTGTGGAGTGGTCGTTTGTGCTCTGTATATTGTATGTTGCAGGATGTTCAAGATCGCTGGACCCTTCAGGCGTCAGACTGGGTTCGTGGATTTGCGGAAGTGTTAGGTTTTGGGAAGACACCTGGCGAAGAGCTCTACCTGGATAAGTCGCTTACTCCTCCAGGCATGGGCACCCAGACGGCTGCGCCAGACTCGAGGAAGGATAAGAACGGCAAATCAACGTGTGCCCTAATGTGACTTTCGTGTGCCGTCTCACCACGGTGTGCAGTGACAACTGCGAAATCACCTTACATTCTGCATACCCTTCGACGTTGCAAGTTAAAGCTTTTACCAACAGCTACACACTGAACCTGCAGAGTTGGAGTGCGGGAACGCGTGCTCGATGGGGACAAGGTTCTTGTCAGGTGCTAAGGGCGGCACACTATGCAATACAGACTACTACCGATGTCGCTGTGGTCCCATGAATGAACACACTCCATCTCTCTGCGTGGTTGGGTGCACTAAGGATGGTACGCGAACTTAGCACCTCCTTACACTGAACAGCACACCTGCCGTCGTAAGGGACAGTTTGAGTACCGGGGCTGATCTATGCGGAGTTGGTGTTCGAGGTGGGTCTGTAAAGGTAAACTGGGAATGTTTTGTCCCCGCGTCTTTTCGCTTGCGGGAGCTTAAAAATTAAATTTGCCATTTAGGCCCAGCATACCCAATCCTTAGCAGGCGCTCCAAGGCCTATGCTGTGCACCATGACGAAAGAGCTGAGCCTTCTGCTTCATGCAGATGCCTTTTCACTGCACTAGGTGGACTGCTGTACCCTTGCAAATTCTGACCCATGATAATGGCAAATTCCGCTCTCCCTGGGTTAGTTCTACAGAAGTGGTAGTGGCCAGGCCGCTGTCCTCTTGGGCTCTGGATTATATGCTGCAGTCGGAGTCACAACGAAGAAGCATCGTGTACACCAACAACGAAGAGTCGTGTCTGGAATGTCAAAGCTGAAAACCTGAGCACTGCGGGTCAGGGGACGCGACGACATCTCCTAAACAACACATTTAGCACTTGGTTTGCGGTAAATTTGGTCGGGCCAGATCATTTGCTACTCACCTGCGAACTGTTGCCCGCATGCAGCATCAATATCCCGGCCGAAGTAATTTCTGTTCGCATAAACCGCATGTCTTCTTACTACAGGCAGCCACTACGTCTGTACGAGAGCGGGTGTACCTCTGTCTAACCTGCTTCAAGTGTTCTGGCTGTCCAGGCACAGTCTGTGCAGCACAGGTTCGTTTGGTGTTTGCCCATTGGTACGCCGTTGCGCCACGAGTTCTCTGCGCAGGCGTGTCCTGCGACAGGGCCGCTATCAGCATACGTTTGCTACTTAGTAAACCTCGACCACTGTTTGGGCTGCGCCAACAGCAGGTGTGCCAGTTTGCACACTATTGTCGTATCTGCTGCGTGGTTCCATCTAGTGTACCATGAGGGCTGACTGTTTGCTGTACCCGCCCAATTCTAATTGTTGTACGGCTCACCTTCGTGAATGCGATATAGATGCACCGTTAAGTACTTCCTAGGCACACAACAAACGAAACCATGCAACGCAAGAGCTTGCATACGAATATGCTGGCAACACCACATGCTACTCGTGCACCACGAAGTCTTATTGAGTACCTGAGCATACCTCGAACTGCCTGAGTCTCTTGCTGTCAGCCCGCCGTAGGGATGACGATACACCTTGTGCTGCGCACATCGACAACAGATCTGCTAGCTGGTTGCCGTGAAGATGTTTGGGTGTGCAAAGTGCCCTGTGCTGGTGGGGCCAAATTACCGTCATTATATTCAATTAACGACACGTGATACAAGTGTCGTGTTGTCCTTCGGCGGTCCCGAATAAGCGATGCAAGGGCTCTCGCGTGTTCGACAGTGTCGTTGACGCCTGGAACGCACTCCTCCCACAGGTTAGTACATGTAGCTTTTCGGATTCAGTTGGTAGGAAGGATTCTGTGCACCTGCATTATGCACTGTGTAACTGGGGGCACCATGTATGATGGGCTATGCAGTGGGCACCCAACTTTCGAAAGCAAATTGGCAGCAGTGTCCCGCAAGTAGAAGAACGACTGAACTGTGCTTATCTCGGGCAGAATTGAGGCTTGCCTTGAAGCAGCAGGTAAGCAATCCACACGCGTCGGCCTGTCAAAGCAACGCGTTCGTCCAGGAGAGTAAACACTTCTGAAAACGGGTACATGCGATTGGCAGGTACCTGCGCCATAAACAGGAGATGCACAAAAAAGGCATGTGGCCCGTCCCATCTAGTTTACGTGCCACTGATTGTTGCAACTTAAACTACCTCGTACGACTACTGGCAGCACTCAAATTTAGGTGTCACGGTGCATATGAGCTCATAGACGATGTGTTGGAGACGAGTCAGAGCACCGTGGATACCTGCTCTAGTCTGAGCATTGCGTGTATATTGTGTGCACTGGCGGTATATCTGCAGTGTATACATACCAAAATATTCCGTTCCTCCGGAAAGGGAGAGTGCAGAGAAAAAGCTAAGTTGACCTGCACAACGTAAGAACTGCGAAGCGCATCAACCTTCCTTCTGGGAGATCAAGAAGGATTTTCCATTAGAATACCGATCCAAGATTTAAAAGCCATATGCACACACAGATTTTCACTCCGTCAATTATCTTGGTCCGTCATGGCAAATCAAAAGAATTAATGTCCAGGTAGTCACATCCTTTCTTGCAGGCAGCGCGCTCTTCTCCCTCAGAGAAACGCAGTATTTTTGTGTGTACACACGACTGATATAGGGTCGTTGCGCACAACGCGCAAAGCTAAGGCTACAGGAGGCAACCGTGGTATCTTGAATACTTGAGGCATAATGTGCACATACAGCTCACCTGTGGGTGTTGTTCATTCAGTTTTTTAATGCCTGGAAGAACACCAGACGTGGATATGTTCAAACGCCTCGCCGATAGGCCGAAAGCCCTGGAATCTGTAAGTAACTTTAGGGTGTCAAACACGCGGGGGTTTGCAAGCGGCTCCCCCATACCTGCAGAACTCATAGAATCATGCGCTACGCCACCTACTTTTTGTCTATGTATACATACGGTTGCAGCCCCGCCAGTGTGTTTCTTTGATTCTTAATTCGGGTGCATCTACACAATGGAACAGCTTGGAAAGCATGCGGCCTACACCTTAGCTGGTGCCGGCTCTCATCGCTCGTCGCTCTACAATCGTTAACCTTCCGTTCACGTATCAATACATGCGCGCATGTACGCGCGTGATAATATGGGTGTATACAGATATGCATGGATGCGCGCGGACGCTGCCCTCAGGGCAAGGAGTTCTAGGGCTCTAGTTTTCACTGACTGTCCTGACCCTGTCACTCCACAGGCTTATTTGTGTCGCGATATTTACAAGATCCTGCATACCCATGAAAGATACGGAGTCAGCTCGTACGCCTCTGGTCTGGAAGTACAACACTTGGTCCGACACTTCGTCCACGCTTAACTGGCGCTTTAGGCCGATCTTCCCTTTTGCACGTAGCACACATCTTCCATATGGCACAGAGAATTATGACTGGCATCACTGTGCTGGAAAAACGTTTTTCCTCAAATAGCAAATGAGTACGACTAGGTGGCTGTTCCTGCTTCCGTTTAGCATAAAGTCAATTGTAAACGCGACGCTGCTAAAAGTTGGAAGTCAGCTGCAAGTTTCGAGTGCAAAAATGCAGCACGCTCACCTGTGGCACAGAAGCTGCAGTTGAAAGAGCATCCTGCCTGAACCAAGAGCAAGATATCTACAAGATATCTACACGCACCGTAGTTGACGTCCGCTCTGTTGTGGGTAGTCAAAAACACCCACGACATTGTTGGTCCGGAGCATCTGGCCTACTGTGACTACAGAGTGCACTTCATGGGCATGCGCAGGGTAAATATCACGTGGAGGTCGTCGCAATGGCTCTTATTTGCAGCTTATTCACAAAGTACGAAATCACCCCACAATATATGCTGGAAGATGGCCCACCTGTGAAGATATGCAGAGAGATGTGTGGGATGCAAACTTTAGTGCAACCGCCTCTATCCTGACCCCATCTTTGCATTCGAAGAGTACTTTTGTTGCCTTTGGTGCTTCGGCTGTTGAAATACACTTTAAAGTTAGCAGGTTCGGGCCAAAATACGTCTCGATAGCCCTTTGGGCTCGAGTGCCCAATGACTTCAGGTCTGCAACAGCGCTCACTTTACCCCCATAAAATTGGCGAATCAACTGTTCTAGTCTATATTTTGGGACTCCTTCCTTCATCAAGACGTCCTTTAGGCGAAGGAAACGGGCAGAGAACTCCATAGACAGTGACGCGTCCCGCACCTCGTGGGTCAGCTGTCCAGCACTTGGACGCAGCTACTTCAAGTCATTTGTGTTGAGGGATGAATTTATCTGCATAAATCCAAACGGAAACCCTGCATTGGTGTGAGGGAGTACAGGACAGTCAGCAGACCGTCAATTCGAACCAGCTGGAGCGCTAGTCCCTTCACTAATGAAGACGTTCATCGAGATGCTCACGTCCGCACTCAATCGTCTACATATTCACACTGTAATGCACTATAAACGTCAAGAACAGAGTAGTGAACATACTTGTCAGCTATGAGAATTGGGGCTTCGGTCCGCTCGCCACCCCAGTAAATGTAAGCTACCAGACGTGAAGTTCAACAGCGTTTGTCTTCGGTATTTCAAACCAACGTTGTGTTTCCACGTACTGACGAACTGTATATCTCACTACCATGCTTATTCTTGAATATAAGCTTAGATGTTCCCAATACCCAGGAAGTGCCGGAACTGTCCCAGCTACATCCCTGCTATTTGTAGGCTGGTTTGCATACCAACAGCAGCACTTCAGCTATTACTTCTGTTAAGTGCACCCACAGATTGATTGAGTCAAAGTGTGAGTTTCTGCGTTATTTCATAGAGGGGCAACGGCGTTCAAACAGGCCTTAGCTGGGGTCTTCGAGTTCATTCTAGGACTACGGCGGCGTCGTAGTCCGACAATGAACTCGGAGCGGGAACGTCGCAGAAGTGTTCAGCAAAACAAGTGGTATCCATTTCGAATCTCCAGGCTTGCTGGACACAGCTGGACAAGTGCATGGAGCTGCGAGCGAGGAGACGTCCTGGCAGTATTTCTACGGCGTGTCGTGGATCGTATCCGAGGACTATTGCGAGCTGCAGTAGAGCCACCATGATTGAGGAATGACTTCGCTGAAGGCAGCTGACCTCCTTCTCTGGTCTGTCGGCATCCTGAGCTCAGTGCCTCAAGCGCCTGGATCCGCAGCCTGCCATGAGTTAGAGCGCACCTTGTAGCAACTGAACATGCAAGCCTGTTTCCCATGCATGCACAAAACAGCATCCTTGGCTATATTTATAAACGTTGTAGAACGTTGTGGAGAAATGCTTACTAACCTGTTGTCTGCTAGTGCAGGGTATGGGTTCATGTGCCAACATCAGACCGAATGCCAGCAACGGACACACTTTGCCCCAGTGGCTCCAACGGTCCATGATCCAGCAAGGGGTCCAAGACAGCCCCACATGCAAACACAAGAAAGACTTTTTGACCGTGCTGTTGAACGATATATATCATTGTTGAGATCTCGTACTTGCCTACTGGGTGCCTAATAAGGGCGAGTGAGGGTTCAGATGCCAAGTTCAGACAGATTTGTCTGATGTGAGGCCATGCTACACAGACCCCTGTTTGATGTCTTATTTTGTCTTATTTTAGCAAGGCTGTGGGAAGCTAGTATAGCCTAGTCTGCCTGATGCTGGTGCATGAGCACTGACCTGGCCGTAGGAGGCAACGTAGACGCATATATATTTGCATGCGAGAAAAGGTCTTCAAATCCTCCCTTCAGTGCCATTGAATGCACGCAAAAATATCTAGTTGTGCTTGAAATGTGGTACTGTCTTGCTGTTTGAGCTACACGAAGGTGCACTATAATTCATAGCAGGCAGTTCCCGGTCCCTCAGCTCCATTCTGAGGGGCAGTCTCTGGGGTTACGACCCACCTGACGACATATGACACATGGCGCCTTACATGGGGAGAGACTTTGGGGGTATTTCCGTTATCCCCCGAAACTTCTATACAATTGTCATCATACGATGACATCCAACTCGCTGATCTGAAAACAAACAGCGGAAGGTCCTACCCAACCTACAGCGAACTTTGACGGCTGCAATACTAGAAGACGGGGCAGTCCACCAAACCTAGGCCTCCACGGTTAAAAGTAACGGTTGAACTTCGTTTGCCGTAGCTTTTCCCGAAATTCCCTCTTACATTTTCATGCATTCCCGTGTTGCACCGGGATGCATGCGGAAGGCTGAAACGATACTGAGAACGCATCTGGCTAACATCGTGTCGGCCAACGGCGTCGCTGTGTACACTAGGGATTCCGGAGACTAACGAGTAGAGTAGGGACTGTTGTATTATAAGCCCACGGCTCCTTTGTCGTAGGGACACTGATTCCACTTCTTTAGCTATGAAGGAAGTGAAATCGCTGGGAGGGGCACATTGACGTCGCGGCCCAGCGCGCACTGCCTAATGGTGTCCTCAGGTGGGCTCATCTGCGCCCTCCGATGCATGATCCACAACATACCTCATACCAAGCCTTGTGAACTACTCCTACGTTAAAATCTAATATCATAGTAACATGACCCTCTCCTAAATTTATATTGCCATTTACGCGAATCCATTCATAGACGCAATATCTGCGGCAACGTTTTGCAAATGGTAAACGACTGGAAAGTTGTATCATCTAGCCGGACCTTCCTGTATCATGTTCGCTCCGCAACCTCTGTCAAGTAGAGCAAACAAATCCTTTCGGTTAATACGAAATTGTACAAGCACTGTTTTGATTAGACGAGGTTCTGTAAGTGAGGCTTCTGCGCTTTCTGGCCTCACCATTGCCCTGCACGTTGCGTTGGGGGTCCTCTCTTTCACTGATCTTTTTGCTTGTTCGCCTGACGACGCTTCTCAGAGTCTTGTCTCTCCAACTCCCTCACTGTTACACACGTCTGCAGCCCCGAATTATGTGACTATGCTTGCTCCGACAGATGCATATGTACCGCTCAATACGATCTTCCGACCCTCTGAGTGCCGTATTCCACGGCTGCTCTCGGGTTGCGATTCTTTTCCATTCCTACGTTGCGGTCGGTATGCAAAATCCAAAGTTTATAGTCTCAAAAGGCGGATCATTTCCAAAATCGCCTCCCTCACTTTCTGTTGGGGCGGTATCTGTAGGGAGTTTGCCTCTCTCTATCTCGAAAACTATCATATTTTCGCCGTTGGCCCTTTCTCCGTTGCTCAGTCTGTTGTATCAGTGTTACAGACACACCAATAGCACGTGTACTTATTCTGGTGCTTGCTGTACACAGCAATAGTTTACGATAGATGAAACACCTTCAGTGCCTCCACATTCCGACGACTGCCATATCTATATGACCGTTACATGAAGAATGCCGCCTTTTCCGACCATATGTAGCGGTCATGGTTTAGTAATAGGGACCCCTGGCTGGGATATAGAAATTGTGTTTGCTTCAGCCCTCCAGGGCTGCCATTGGTTAGTTGCATCTCCATGGGACGGCATCTCTTCACCAGCTTCCATTGTGCAAGAGAAGTAAAAGGCTGAATTTTGACAATACTTTGGGAGTGTTAAAAGGGAATTTTTTTCCGTGTATATTCCAGCAGCTTCCGTACCAACTCACGGCTGTGCCACAGGCTGAGCTGCTGGGGGTTCTGGGAGTTAGGTGCGTTCCTGTCACGTGCAACTCGGTAAGCATTCGGCGCTTGCAAGTGTACAGCAGTGCCAAGGCCTTGTCCGCTGAATAGTGAGTTCTGAGATGAGGCTAAAACCATTTAAAGAGTTCCATGCAAGCAGCTGAACCCCTTGGCCTGTTTCCAGGCGTCCTCCGCTCAGCAGCTCACGCACCTGAGATTGAGGAAGGAGAGACTGCCCCCTATGAGTTGCAACGCATCTCGCTGCATCTCAAGGAGCAGAGCAGCCCCATATGCGAAATCAACAAAGCCTCCTAGGCTGTGTGGGCAAAACCTGTACACATTTTTTGAGGTTTCTTGGTTGTGTGCATCTTGTCCAATATCTAATAGGACCGAATAGGGGTTCATAAGCGCACTTTCCAGATATCTCCCAATATCACTGAGGGGCCGCTACAGCCCCTAACCCAGCGGCTCCTCCTTGTGTTTAGGCCCCTAGGCTCAAGACGCCTGGGGACTGGGGGAAGCAGCACATATGGAATTGGCACCTTTAGTATCTTGGCTCAGCTGAACCATGCGCTCAAGACGCCTGGGGACTGGGGGGAGCAGCATTTATGGAACTGGCACCTCTAGTATATTGGCTCGAATGCACCTTCCAGCAGGCCCGGATAAGGTCAAAAAGCCGCATCACAGTTCTATGTTGTGCTCGATGACTGTGGTTACAATGTGTACCAGTGAGTAAAATTGGTCTCCGCACTTTAATAATTTGCAAACAATTTAAGTGCATGCTGTGGTAAACTAATACTACGTTGCTACGTTAGGGAATCGTAGAATGGCAAGAGTGTTATCATGCTGTGGGTTGTAGGGGATGGCTGGCCAGTGCAACGGGGCCGAACCGGTGCAAAGACCCCGACTTAGATGATAACGCCACACTGTGATAATTGGCAGATTAAGCCTTTTGTATTGTTAGAAAAAATCAAGATGGAAGCAAAAAAGAGTTATTTTTTTTCACTTTTCGTAACTGCAACGCTAGAGCCCCACTTGTTCCAACTGCTCGATGTGGGGATCGTGGGGAGGTGCAGAGCATCTAGCTCCGGCGGTATAGCTGGATGCCTCCCTCCTCTTGCAATGTCAGATCACGGCCGGACCAAGCACTGATTTTTGTTGCTTCTTTCATACATTTCACTTCCTTTATAATTTACCCCCCTTTTCTTTCCTTTCTTGAATAAACTTCTCCACTGAAAATGGTCGTTCTCAGCCGTCGTGGCGTCGCGCTCCTTGCCATTGCAGCCTGCGCAACTACTGCTTTGGCTGCTGAGGGGCCATATGAACAGGCCCCCGAAGTGCTTGCTGAGGTTGTGGACCAGCCGGCTACTTCAGATGCCCTATTTGGCAGAAAGGGTGTTAGCGCTCCAGTGATTGCGGGAACAGTTGCTGTTGGCGCAGCTCTGCTGGCTGCGATTGGGCTGTTTGGTATCAAGGTTTTGGGCGCCAAGCTCGTTCAGACCGAATCTAATGTAAGATCGCGTATTCTTTGCCGAACATATTTGATCTTAATAGGTTAACTTTGTGCTCATTGCGTTTATCTTTTAAGCTTTTTTTTTGATGGCACCCCCTGCGTACATGTTTTTCCTGTGCAGATTGCCCATTCTAAGGTCGCCGAGGAAATCTTGGCATTAACTGGTAAGCATTCTATTAGGTTCTCTCTGGGACTTCATCGCAAGTTTTGCTGACGGGTTTCGAAACGTCGGTGCATTTTGTTTGCTGTTCTTTTTGCGCGCAGATAAGATGACTGTGACCACCGAAAGATTCGCCGCCTATGTTAAAGTTCAGTACGAGGTTCGTTGTCATAGTGCGTTTTTCTCAATATATTGCCACTTAGTTCTTGGAAATACCGTAAATATTCGTTTTATGGGGGAGACGCTTTATGACTGCTTGTGACTGCAGAGCAAAGCAAAGCAGGCAATTAAGGCCCTTCAGGAAGCAGACAAGGCAATGAAACTTGCAGAACTCAGTGGCGAAATTAGAAAGGTGCTCGATACCATTCAAGGTATGTCGTACGTATGAAAGTCTTGTGTGGTTTGCGGTCTGCTGGCTGTTGTGCCCCAATGGCTGCAGCAGTGCGTGAAGTTTGATATCCACATTGTGTGCTACGGTTTTTTTCAGAGGGTGGAGAGGGTGCGCTTGAGTTCCTATTCGGCGAAGGAAAAGTTAACGTATCCCTCAACTTGAAAACTACGCCACCACAGGAGCCACAGCAGCCACAGCCACCAAGCGCACCAATGCAGGCATAGAGGGGACAATCCTCTGTAGTAACCAGGTAGCTTGATGCAAATGAAGTGGACATAATGACGCTGGTTGCCCCACGATTCTGTTGACAAATACAGTAGTCGTGGGAATTTACGTGGGGCATGCCGATGGTTTGGCTTTTCGAACGACCTAAACTGACCATCAACCGGCCCCAGGCTGTCCTTCTTGTCACAGGAGTTACGATTTTGAATTGACCACTGCCCAGCGTTTCATTATGTAATTAGCCGTAGCCGGATTAGCTTTAGTCATCTCTGCACAGCAGGTGTATCAGGCAGTTGTAGTTTTAACGCTTGCTCAACATTGGGTGATATTCCTGGAACTCTTCCTGTTGACTGGTGCAGCGTAGTTCCAGCGTAGTTGAGAGCCTATAAATTTGGGACCATCATTCCGCAGCTGGCGGCTATCGAAAGGTGAAGTCCCCCGAAGGCTGTTGCGAATTGCAGCATTCTCTATGACGGTCGGTCAAGGTGCACAACGGACGAAGAGCAACGGCTTTTGTTTTAGTTATGCTCCGTCTCAAATGTTGCGTAGGCAGACAAACGATAGTCAGGCTTTTCGACGAGTATTGAATGCGACAACATTAGGGCATCAACAATTGTCGCCGCGAGTACATGCAGAACAACAGTCTTGGTTGTGCTTTCACCACCCTGCTTGGACCTGGAGAGTATGGAGGACGGAAATTGTTAGGCTAATGGTTTCCTACACGGAGCCGACCGTCCTCCATACTCTCCAGTAGCACTGTGGACTCTAGGCCAAATTTCTGCATTTACCTGGAAGGACGATACCTTGCTGGCTTCCCAATGTGTCAGGTCGTGCCCGGTCCTAGCAAGGTGGTGAAAGCACAACCAAGGCTGTTGTTCTGCATGTAAAACCATTAGCCTAGCAATTTTCGTTGCACTGCAGCCGTTTAACTTCGATCGTAGGGGAAGCTGTACAATGATTGCCGTTCTTATGTAGCATGCAGAGGCAAGCAAGGGATCTAGAGACGGTGTCACGGCAAGTAGTCTTGCTTCTGAACGCTTTGTCACATGCGAAGAACATAAGCGGCAGCAGCAACTTCACAGCTAAGCACTCATACCGCAGTCTGCAAGTGCTAAGATAGAGTTGCGAAAACCAAAGGTTGACAGCTGTAGGGGACTATCCTAAATGAGCCGTACAAGTAATGTCATTTGTGAACAGTTACAGCTGCTCCCGTTGCTGTTGCAAGAGATAGGTGCCCGGCAGCGGGAGGATCTGTACGAAACCCGCTACTGCTGATAGGGTCCGGAGTGAAGCTGCCTTCAACGGTATAAAGAGAGTTCCAAGACACTCAACGGTATAAAGAGACTTCAAAGACACTTTCTTTCTTGACTCAATTGCTTACGAAATATTTCTTTTTCTATTCTGCGGTATCATCATTCTCATTCATACATGAATCGTCTCGCCCGCCTAGAAGTGTGGTAACTAAGCAAATGTTCGTTTCGGGTTATATTGGCATTTTTTCTCTAATATTACATCCGTATGCGAAGAAATTGACGTTCCAAATTGAATGGTGGGAGAGGGATGGATTTCTGGCTTAACGATTGTCCTTTTTGTGACGTGGCTACGTCTTCCCTTTGCTGTGTGCTCAGCGGTGCTAAGCGGTTTTTGGACAGGTCCCGTGAGCACTCTGCTGTAGTTTCCTGAATAAAGAAGTAAAGCTGGCGCAGTGGTGGACAGATGGGACCTGGAACCGCTGCCACGCACTGTGCCTGCTTTCTACAGTCTTGTCTCCTCCTTGCAGGAATATTATGCCTTGGGGGCAAGGAAGAGGCACTTGCAGCACTGTTTGAGCGTTCCTATGTGGGGGAAAGGCCAACCCCACTGAAGCCGCAGCTCGGGTTTCGTCATGGTTGGACGCAGCTTCGTACACCTCTGACAGGACGGAGGTGCAGCACCGATTTCCTCCCACTGAAACATCGCCTTGAGCCTTCTTTCCTGTCTTCGTGGACTTCCCCATCTCCAGAAATAACGGAGGCTTGCGTTGCCGGGAACTGGGACGTGAGCGGCAAACTACAGGAGGGCGCGCAAGAAGATGGCTCACGCCTCGCTGCAAGGAATGCAGCAATTGGTGCTATAAGGCGAGCTGCTGGTCCTAAAGAAGCAGCAGCATTTGTAAGCATCTTGGAGGGTTTTCAACATGGAAGGCGTTTGTCTCTTTCATTGGCCACCAACCGCACCGCGGAATTGAGCATTCCCAAGAAGTTTTGGCTGGGGAGCGGTCTGTCCGTTACAGGCATTTGGCAGGTGCGGCGAAGGCCCTTTCTTCCAAGCGTACTGGAGGTAGAGCTAGGGTTCCCAGCAGACGCGCCCGAAGTCATTTTGCTGTTGCAAGCACCACTCAAACAGGGTTCCTGGCTCAGACAGGTGCCACAGCTGGGCCTTGGAGAAGCGAGCCTTTACTTCTCGCCCTTTTTCCCGTGGACGAGTCACCCGCTTGGGGCGGTGGAAATCAATCCTCACGACGAGGGCCCGACAGTGGACACCTTGTTACAGTAGAACTATCGGGAACCATTGCTTGCTCAGTTGTATGGGCATGAATATCTTTCTCAACGTAAGCGGAGGCCGAAGGCAACGCAACAACTCGCTAACAGCCAAGATCTAGACAACAGTTTTCGACCTACTAGATGAAGTAGATACTTCGCCCCAGGAGTAACTAGACAACCATGTGCTACTTTCGGGATAATAATCGCATATAATTGCCCTACTGCAATTATTTCCAAAAAGAAGAGGGCCTGGATGAACTGACTGCAACTACGGTGCTCAACTCCCATGGGCCTTCTGTGGGTGCTAGCTTTACAAGTGAATACCACCACAACTTGGCGAAAGCGAATCACCATCGACACTGACGGTGCTGCATGTGTAGATGAATTGGCACCAACGGCTTTGAAGTACAAAATCCCTGTTGTTGCTGTGCTCTACACAGACCGCCCAGCTAATGCGGTCAGAAAATCGCCAAGTGGAACATTTTCAAAAGGACCTGTCTAAAAGAGCCTGTTTGCAAGGGCTAGGGCAGCGTTATAGGCATTGTGGTGCAGCATAGCACCCATTAAACACCCGTACCCGTGATCTCTGGGACCTATTGCGTGGTACCCGCTGTTGGCTGGGTTTGCGGAACTTCGAGAGGCTGGTTCTTCATATCCATATTAACTGTGACTTTGTGTTCACCAAACGCAACTGCGAGCGTGTAGTTCCCCTCCCCTGTGAAAATAAAAACACCACACGTTGCATACGGCTAAATCGGGGTCGAGACAACAGGCTTCCTTGGAAGAAACCTCACTCTAAGGTCTCGCCGACAAATTGACGGTTTCACTTGCTCCACATAATGTGGGACACGTACCAGGCAACTCGGAAAGGAATCCCTGGAATTGGTTGGAAATCCTGGCGGCTTCTGCCTCCCTGTCTTCATTCTTAAGCTCCGTGATCGCCTTGGATGCTCCGTCCTATACGGAAAACAGAGAACAACCTAAGCGTCGTTGTACTGGAGTGCTGAATGCACCCAACGTACTACGAAAGTGAGGCGGGGCTAGGTGACATAGATGACAGTCAATTATGCTTTACCTCAAACGTAAGCGTTACGAGAGCAGTGTAGCGCGGGGTGCTCAGGGTGAACTTCTCTGCAGAGGACACAGCACAAGGGTTCAGCAGCCAAAGTGCAGAGCCCAACCAAGAAGCCACGGAAGAAGTTTTCCTGTTAGTATTTGGTGCAGCAAGAGCATTATTGACTTACGAGTACGTCGGAGCAATTCTTCGGCGATGCTGCTGCCAGCAGTCTGCGAAGTAAGATGCCAGAAGATGCCAGACAGAGCCATCACGGAACAAGTGGAGGCACCTCCTGAGATACCTCCGATAATTGTTAAGGCAAGAATAAGGAATACAGTGTATTCTTTACCTGTTCTTCTGCCTGGACGATTTTGGCGCCAAGGGCTCGAAGACCGAAAATTCCTACTGCCAACAACAGAGCAGTCGTGCCTGCAGCTGCGCCTGCCAGTACTGTGGGGCTGACGCGGGGTTTGTTCACGCTGATGCTTTGGTTTCCTTCTGCGACCTCAGAGGTAACTTGTACATTCTCCTCCAGAGGTCCCTCAGCGGCAAAGGCTGTTGTTGCGCAGGCTGCAATGGCCAAGAGGGCCACGCTCCGGCGGGCGATACAAACCATTTTCAAGGTAAGTACGTTTTCAAACTACAGGTGAAAGGGGTAATTGAAAGGGGAAACAATAAATGATGATGCGGCACCCTGTAATGTGATGGTTTGTTTTGATTGCTGCTCCGGTGTTGAGTCCAGGTGGTGGTGCTTTGCAGCAGGCTGCTGCTC